>OZ007567.1:110146975-110199475 GCA_963931925.1 Onchidella celtica | reverse complement strand
AACTGGGTCGCTGCGGTAAACAAGAATTGAAAGAGGCCGCCTTCACCAAATATAGTGTGTATATCTGTTTACTGTGGTTTGTTCATAGTTTGGGGTTGATTGAAACTATTTGGAGCCGTTTGCAAGCTCTTGCTCCCCATGGAAATGTACAAGCGGGTATTATTTACCCCCCGCGACCTACTTTCCGCTCCATGCTAACAGTGGTTTCGCGAAGTCTCCCGTCTCGCATGGCAAACCGACCAATAGTGATTTCTCTTTAGATACTTAACTCCCTGGTTTTAATGAGAACAAAAAAAAAATAAAACCAGTTGGCTAATGCGCGGGGTCTCATTGAAACTCAGTGTAGTAACGTCACGATCCAATTTGTTGGCCGATCAAAATGGGCTGGTATGCCTGTAAGGTAATAAACTCAGTGTAGTAACGTCACGATCCAATTTGTTGACCGATCAAAATGGGCTGGTATGCCTGTAAGGTAATAAACTCAGTGTAGTAACGTCACGATCCAATTTGTTGGCCGATCAAAATGGGCTGGTATGCCTGTAAGGTAATAAACTCAGTGTAGTAACGTCACGATCCAATTTGTTGACCGATCAAAATGGGCTGGTATGCCTGTAAGGTAATAAACTCAGTGTAGTAACGTCACGATCCAATTTGTTGACCGATCAAAATGGGCTGGTATGCCTGTAAGGTAATAAACTCAGTGTAGTAACGTCACGATCCAATTTGTTGACCGATCAAAATGGGCTGGTATGCCTGTAAGGTAATAAACTCAGTGTAGTAACGTCACGATCCCATTTGTTGGCCGATCAAAATGGGCTGGTATGCCTGTAAGGTAATAAACTCAGTGTAGAATGATTGTGAAACTGTTCATACAAAATATCAACGTTTACCATGAGCAATTATCTGGTAAATACAATAATCTTGGTCACTATAATGATGCTAATAATTTGACGATAAGCAATGGGCAAAACTCAGTGGTTTAGCGGCGCCTGTCGTGTCTCGCAGTGCAAATCGGTCAATAGTGAAACCTCTCTAAACATACATAATCTGGTGAAACTCGATGTTTTGACGCCATGATCCAACTAGTCTGCCGATTCAAGTCCGCTGGTGCGCGCCTAGGTTTGGTGTGCCATATTAGATAGTTAACATCTAGGCCTAGCTTTCGAGATACCGACCTTAACGCTGGACAGCAAACTGTTTAGTATTCACAGAATGATTTGTGCACATGCCAGGCAATATTGGGACTGATGGTTCTAGTCACGCTCCCGTGTAATTTCTGGCATGATGGGGAATAGACTCAGAGCAAGATTTGGAGTTCTACGAACTGGGTATGTCTTAATATTTGCGGTCAAGTAGTGGTGAGGTTCACATGAAGCACCCGTGCTACGCAGGCCTCGGCGCTCACCAACCGATTTTGATCGACCTAGTTTCGCGATTTGGCGGAAGTGAGATCTCTCTATAAATGTACATACTCTCTGTTGAAATATTATAAAAACCACAGAAAAACTGTGGGGTCGCAGCAGGGCTGTAAGCAATGTCAAAATGGGTTCTGGTGGTCAGCCGACGATATTAAATATAATCATTTATTTTTGGATACTCACATCAGATTTATGTTTATTTTAGCCGGCACTTTGTGAACTTTGTGGACAGTCGTGATATTTGTGTATGATGCACTGGAAATATCGAAATTCAGACTAATACTGTGCTTTTGTGGGCAGGATTTTCTTCTCTTCTTCATCGAAACTTGATTTTAATTCCACATCCAGATGTTAACTCTGCTACTGTGTATAGGCTTTTGACCTGCCATGTATGGTAGGCGTACAACTGTAGACAAACATACATTATGATGAAACTGATTTGAAAAATATTAGCAAATGTTAGAAAACTAGCTTACTTTTCTTTAAGGATAACCAGCGAAAATCAGAAAAGGGTTTTACTGACTCTACCAGCGTTGCTGCACACCGAAGGTTTGGGCACAAGTTGAACAGACGGTCATCTCTGTAATGGATTACTTTGATATCAAAAACCATGTGAGCATGATTTAAGTTGTAAATTTTGACATACTGGCATAATCAGTGAGTCGGTTACCTGAAGGAATTAAGTTCAACCTCCAACTATCATTATGTCTTTAATTAATCGTGAAGTATCTGCAATCGAGCCAGTCAAGTGCATGCTTCATCTTATGGAGGTTTAAACAGTAATGAACCCTAGTTCCATGATAAAGCCTTGCTGTGTGACATGTTACATGTATGTTGTGCACACGTGGCGTTGCAGACGGTCGTGCGCATGCGTAAAATAGCATGCAGACAAACGCTGCTCGGTGTAGTCATAGTCTGTTGAACAAGAATTATGTTCACACCAGGTTCACTTCTTTGCTATGCACATAACGGAAATGATTGCGTGGGAGGCAGAACTTTTCAGCACGCCCTCAGGAAATTGAACTTTTACGTCAATATGTTAAATCTAATGCAGCTCTCTTCTAGGCTTTGACCTGGTAGACTTATAAATTCAGTATTTTCGGGCTTGCACTGACCTAGAAAGACAAACAAGCCATCCATTCCTTGCAATCGATGATGTGAAAACAGGGTATAAAATTAGCTGACACAAGTGGTTAAAGTCAGCAGCTATCTATTTCTGTCTGGCGTAAAAGTCCAAATGCCTGGATGTATAAAATCCCAGATCTGTTTCTGGAAAAGTTCAGACACTGAGGAGTAAGATTTGCAAGGTAAATTAAACCCAGTTCTTTTAAATGATACACTATTCCACTGGTTCTCAACGTTGGTAATATCGCCCCCGGTCGGGGGAGTGGGGGGGGGGGTGTAGTTGATTTCCGGAAGGGCGAGAACCAAGAAAAGGACGGGGGGGGGTGTAGTTGATTTCCGGAAGGGCGAGAACCAAGAAAAGGACGGGGGGGGGGTGTAGTTGATTTCCGGAAGGGCGAGAACCAAGAAAAGGACGGGGGGGGGGTGTAGTTGATTTCCGGAAGGGCGAGAACCAAGAAAAGGACGGGGGGGGGTGTAGTTGATTTCCGGAAGGGCGAGAACCAAGAAAAGGACGGGGGGGGGGGGTGTAGTTGATTTCCGGAAGGGCGAGAACCAAGAAAAGGACGGGGGGGGGGTGTAGTTGATTTCCGGAAGGGCGAGAACCAAGAAAAGGACGGGGGGGGGTGTAGTTGATTTCCGGAAGGGCGAGAACCAAGAAAAGGACGGGGGGGGTGTAGTTGATTTCCGGAAGGGCGAGAACCAAGAAAAGGACGGGGGGGGGGGGGAGGGGGAAGGGCGAAAACAGTCATGAATAGAGGGCGATTTGGGGGCAGAAACAAGGGACAACCACGGACCTGTGAATAGAAAAGGCCTATTTTTTAGTGCATTTAATTAAAAAAATGCTTCTGTTTTATGATAAACACCTATTGCCACTATTAAGGCTTTGAATAGCTTAAGATCATCAATTTACGTGAAGTCAGTCTTCTCGTGAAATGCATCCATTGGGTTTGGGTAGGCATTTTCGGAAGGGGGGGGGGGATAAAAGAAAATTTGTGTAGGCACCCGACAAAATCAGGCATTTCGTGCATATTGGTGGTATGGAGATACTGGTATCACGAAATAGGTTATTTAAAGTCCTTTCATTTGGTAAACAAAAATATTGCTGTAATTTAATCAGCAGAGAAGATAATTATGGCCTATGAAAGACATGAAGGGACAGAACCACGGTTTTGAGAAACGCGCTTTTTAAAGTTTCAGTATGTCATCAAGATTATTGATGGTGACTCAATTCAAAGTCAGTTTTGAGGCATTTACCCTTCTCAAACAGGATTATCATTTGGAAAAAGGAATGGCATTGAGGTTAAACTTTTCAGAAATACTGAAAACGCAAAATCGATCAGATTGACCCGCTGATGCCTTTTAACGATTTTTGCGAATCGGGTAGTGCCGAAATATGCCTCATTTTTGTATTTTGTATTTGTATTTGTATACTACTTCAATCCCATTTTGGGAAGTTTACACACAGTTACAACTGAAGCAGGCATGTTGTCGCCACAGTGCAGCGCCGGTCGGCGGTTTTTTTTTTAAGGGGGGTGGGGGGTGGGAGATGAGGGGGAGGAGAGGGGGTGGGAGTGCTAGGGATGAATTTTATTTGATTTTGCCCAGGCAGCGGCCTGCTCGGCCTGCTCTTTTCGATTTCCAACTGCCAAGGTATCTTTAACGTGCACAACGTACACACGGGCCCTCCGCATTTTTTGGTCCTTATCCGAGAAGACCAGGTACTCGATCCTACCTCCTAATAGGATCAGGGACACGAAAAATATGAGAAAAATCCCAAACTTCCAACATGCCTGCACCGGCCGGGTTTTGAACCCGGGACCCTTGGCGTGAGAGGCGAGCACCTTGCCTCTAGACCACCTTGTCCCCGCCGCTAAATGTTTGGAGCCTAAAGGGGACAATTGCCTGAAAAAAAAGAGAAAAAAATGATGAGAAGTGCTATTAAATTTTCCCTGTGTCTGGTAAACATCACCAAAGCACTAGCCGCACCGACCCAATAACATTTTAGTCATGGATTGAAAGTGTCTGGATGAAAACAGTGTTATCTTTGTACATGCTCAGACTCTTGAACCACACGCCAGCGGCTACTGCACCGTTTTGAATCTGGAAAAATTTATGGGCCTCATCATTCCAGCCTTAATTTGATAATTTCGAGATAATTTTTGAAAAAAAGAAGGAAAGGTTGGGGGGGGGGGACTACAACAACAACAACAACAACAACAACAACAACAACAACAACAACAACTGTTTAGGGGACCCATAACCTCAGTAGTAAAAGAAAGCGTTAACATGTTTTCAAGTTTAAGTTTGCATGCGGTACGAAGGAATGACCATATTTGCCTTTCTTCCCCCCCCCACCAAAGATTGTTAGTACCGGCCCACAGCAATGCAAAAGGAGAGATGCAAAAAAATATATTATGAATTCTTAGATGTCAGAAGTTCTAAGGAATGTTATAATGTCAGAAGTTCTAATGAATGCTCAAATACCAGAAGTTCTAAGGAATGTTCAAATGTCAGAAGTTCTAAGGAATCCTTAGATGTCAGAAGTCGTAAAGAATGCTTAGATGTCAGAAGTTCTAAGGTATGCTCAAGTTTCTAAGGAATGCTCAAATGTCAGGAGTTCCAAGGAATGTTCAAATGTCAGAAGTGCTAAGCAAGGAATGCTTAGATGTCATAAGTTCGAAGGAAGCCTTAAATGTCAGAAGTTCTAAGAAGTGCTCAGATACTAGAAGTCCTATAAAATGCTCTAATGTCGGAAGCTGCAAAGCTTGGTTATCTGCTGATATAATAATTATGAGCATTGTTTGTTGGGGTGTGTGTGTGTAAGGGGGGGGGGGTGGGCGGTGGGTATCCTGAAATCGTATGCCACGCGGTCAATTGTAGCATTAAATCTGCACAATTTCTCATATTTTATAGACCACCCCTAAGCAATTTACAGTGACCGACCAGTCTACCTCATCCCTTTGGTCTTTCAAAGCTTTGTAAACCCGCGCGTAATTACCGGCTTAAGTGGTCCGCCTCCCCCGTTTCTCTGACGACTTTCCTCTTCGACTCTCGATCTCCCTTAATCTTCCTATGATTCGCCGACTCTGGCGTGTCTAGTCTTCATTACAATGACAACAACTCTACTTGTATGTTAAACCAGGTAGCACATTCGCTAGTGATGTCATGGTCTAATTGATTAACTTTTGAGTAGAAATGCGTACACCTCGGGATCTTTGAGGGCGGTGTGTCTCGAGAGTCAGTGCTCAGGTTCACGGTTTCATGACCCATAATCAAATAGGTCCAGACACAATTGTCTGCGCGAATGCCACAGCCAGGACTGTGTGTCGTGTGGGATTTGTGGATTCATCACCCCTTTTTGGAAGAGGGTTGCATTTTGGTGATTTTTCAATTACGCAGTTTTGATATAATATTCAGTTTCTCGGAAATAATTATAGTTTTGACATATTTGGTATAATGGACATAATTGTAGTTTTGACACAGTTTCTATATTGGACAGTTGAATAAAAAACCGTAAAGAAATGACTTTTGGAATTTAGTGGAATACGCGATTTCATCATCCAGCCGACGGTATGATACTGAACTCGCGTAGCAAAAATTATTGATCTAAATAACAGTTTAAAGTTACAGTTAGGAATTATTCTTTCTCCCTCTCCTTACCCCTCCTTCTCTCGCTCTGCCTGTCTGTCACGCTCTCTCTCTCTCTCTCTCTGACTGTCTGTCACGCTCTCCCCCTCTCTCTCTCTCTTTCTCTCTCTCTATCTCTCTCTCTCTCTCTCAATATTTTCATGTGCACTAATGTTTTCTTTTCTTGCGGAGATATTGTACCAAATTGAACATTTGACATATAGTGTATGCGGTCTTCTATACCCATTAGTGGGTTGTTTCTTTTTTTTAACCTCTAGAAAACAAAATTATCGGCATTTTTATTTTTCACCAACATTCATAGACGACACGTGGTTTGCCAAACTTTCAGAAAATCATCTTCAACCTGGAAGGAAACTGTGTTGAAAATTTCTAGTTATTCGGTACAGACACGAGACCCCCGTGCATGTCAACTGACACCAGTTTGGAGTTGTCTTTTTATTGTATTGGATTAACCGAAACTGTGACTAGAAAAAGAATAGCTGTAAATAATCCTGGCTGGTTTTAATGCTGTGAAAAACAACAACAACAACAACAACAACAACAACAACAACAACAACAACAACAACAACAACAACAACAACAACAACAACAACAACAACAAGAGTGACAACACATTCCTGTCGAAAGTCAGAATCATTTATTAAAACAAACAAACAAACAGATAACTACAATATAAATGCATATCAAAGTAAAGATTCATTTGTTTTGTATCTTATATTATGTCAAAGTGGAATGTTCCAGAAGGGAAATTCGGAAGCCTAAAGTGAATGTAGAGGTGTTAATTTCCACTGTGCAGATTCTTCACATACAAACGGAACTAAAAAATATCTCAGACATTTGGAACAGAATTTCTCTGCTTTTTTCCTGACTTTGCTGACTTTGTATAACGCAGTGCCATACAGGTTCTGTTTTCTTTGTGACTTTGCTGACTTTGTATAACGCAGTGCCATACAGGTTCTGTTTTCTTTGTGACTTTGCTGACTTTGTATAACGCAGTGCCATACAGATTCTGTTTTCTTTGTGACTTGCTGACTTTGTAAAACATCGTAACACTCATCAGTGCCAGAGAGACTTTTTGTTTTTTACTCACGGTTAATGATAAATTGTGTGTGTTGGTAAATGAAACTACAAAGAGGTGAAATGATGTGTTTGCCGAGATACGCTTCGATTCTAGACGCGATACGAGATGAAACTGTTCCCCCCTGTCCACTCACCAAAACATGCGATGCATTTTTCCTAATGGACATTTTATCGGTTTGAGAGTGTATCGTGGGAATACTTGATCACTTGCAAGATCTCCATCTCACGGGAGCCGTGTGATCGCAGAGCAAGCCCTCGCCAAATCTGAGACAAAGTTATTTCAACATATTCTTACTTTTGTGGGGGAATAACCTTTCAGTATGGCAAGCATCTATTATAATCTGAGTCTGAATCTACCCAAATATCTGAAGATGCGGATCTTCGAGCAGGATTTTGATCCAGTTCAGGCCAAAGCAGCCATGGGAATCATCTGTACCGCTTATTTTGCAGAGCACCCCATCGAAACAGGTAAGATTATTCTGTATAATTACATTGCATAATTGTATAATCGCTCACCTTGCTTTCGTATCAGTGGGGATGTTTGTTGCACATTGTCTCCCCATCCGTGTCACCAGTCTTCTAACTCTCTCTCTCTCTCTCTCTCTCTCTCTCTCTCTCTCTCTCTCTCTCTCTCCTTGTCTCTCGTCTCTGCCCCTCTATCTCTCTTTGGCTTTCTCTCTTTCTTTCACTCTCTCACTTTCTCTCTCGCATCTCTCTCTCTTCATGTCCTCTCTTTCTCTTTTCTTTCCTCTCTCTTTCTCTCTCTTTCGCCCCCACTGCCCATCCCACTCCCACCCCCAAACTCTCTAGGTACCTCTTTTGCTCTCTTCTCTCTCTCCCCTCTCTCTTTGACGTACTCCTCCCCCCTTTGTCGCTCTCCCCCCTTTCCCTCTCACTCTCTTTTGCCACTCACTCTTGCATACCGGCATGTGGAATCAATCAACATCAACCTTTCATTCTGTCTAGTTTTAATGATGACAATCCATTTTTCAGGGTCGTCTAGTTTGTTTGCATATTTTGTATGCCTGCTTTTCCAGTCCTTATTCTCCAACTGAATTAGAACATTGCTGGTGAGAAATCTTTAACTGTTTAAATTGCCTGTGTATCCCGTTTTTGTCTGTCTTTAAACAGTTCTTCAGAGCCTATCAATTTGTTTTGCGAGGAAATTTTTTTTACATAAAAACAAAGCTTTAGAGGTCCATGGGTGCACGCTAGCGCAGATACGCGTGTTTAAAAAACAGCAACAAAAAACATTGCTTTAACGCGTTAAATACCCTTCTGTTGTTGTATAATTATCAAGACATACGCATAAACAAGTCCTCATTTCTTGCTTGATTTGTGATCCTCAACGTTACACGCCTGATTAATCCTGGCCAAGAAGATCCCGATGTCAATAATTGATATGGATGACCAAATTTGTTGGGCGCTAATTTGTGTCTGGATGAGCAACTGCTATCCGCCTTTCGATCAACCTCTGACCCTTTATCGTATGTCTTGATCAACTGGATAACATGACCTCTGGGACGAGTGAACTCGGTTCTGTTAATTTCTATGAATCCCTACAAGAGTCATGTTCTTGGGAATGAGGGCAGCGGAAATATTAATTTGGGGATCGGCCGCTGAGTTGGTTTAGGGACTGCAGTTGTCCTATACAACATAAATATGAAGACCCAGGTGGAAGAACAATCATAGTCCACATTTTCAAGATGTTTTGATTATTTTAGACAATTATTACACTACCTGTTTTGCCTCAAAACCCACCATATTTCTTACATAAGGAAAGCCTTCCTCCGATGAAACAGGTTGCCTTTTTTTTTTAATCTCCATTAACAATGCATTTAGGGACTTTCAAATTTAAAAACCGATTTTTTCATTTCATGGATAATTTAATATGTGACTGTGGTCGTTTTTCCATCAGGGTCTTCAGGTGTGAAATTATTTCACCCACTTTCACAAGTAGAATCACGCATGCCAAGTTGAGATAAGCATGGTTTCCCCCAACTATTTCAGGGTTACTTATTTGGGTGATGTGGCCAAACATTTGGTCATGTGGTCAGATTTGGTTCTTTTTAGCAGAATGAATTCAGGGAAATTCCGGGTATTAGGGTTAGAGTTTGCCTGGGCTTGCCGACCACGGAAATCTTTTGGCTGGCGAAATGGTAGCAATACCTGTTTAGGGGCTTCGAAATAGTCGCAGAAAAAAAAGCTATTGCGAATATTTGGGGTGCATGGCCCACAGAGCCGCTACTGAATGTTTAATCTTAAATCTGAATATTCCTCTTCTTCTCCCCGGCTGTCCTTGATCTGCCCCAGATACTCTCCTCCTTAATAAGCAGCTTAAGTCCTGGAAGTCCTGAGAATTTCAAATAAAAAACACAACATCACCTCAGACTACTTTATACACGACGAAAAATTGAGCGAAACACATGAGGCTAAATATTTGGGAGTTACATTGGACAGAAAACTTACATGGAACCAACACATTAATAACACATGTAACAAAGCAAACGGTATACTAGCATTTCTAAAAAGGAACATCTCTAACTGCGATAGGAAAGTAAAAGAAAAATGCTATAACACCTTTGTGAGGCCCTCCCTAGAGTATGGCTGCAGTGTCTGGGACCCCCACTGTCGAATAAACATAGACCAACTGGAAAGGGTCCAGAGGAGAGCTGCCCGCTTTGTGACAAATGACTATACTAGAAGTAGTAGTGTAAATAAAATGATGAGAGACCTCGAGTGGACACCATTAGAAGAGAGAAGAGCAAAAAACAAAGTAAAAATATTTTATAAAGGCAGGGAAGGAAATATCCATATCCCACTGAACCACCTCACCATTAATACCAGAGGCAACAGAAGGAATAATATAAAATATAACATCCCAAGCCCACGGATTAACAGCCATCTTTATTCTTTTTACCCTAGTGTCATCAGGATGTGGAACAACCTCCCGGCAGAAGTCCAAACACTATCGTCTGCAACGACTTTCGACAATGAATTTAAGAACATAATTATCCGTTGCAGCTACCATTGTAACTAAAGTGCGGGTTGTATGTCTGTGCACAATCTGGAAACCAAGAGATATTTATACCAGAGTTATATATACAATAGACTTTATACAACTAATATATTTTTAAATGGTCTTAACATCTATGTAAGATTTTACCCTGTTTTTAGCCTCAGAGGAGCGACGTTGAGTCGCATATACTATAGTGCAGTTGGGGAATCGTCTTCTAGACGTGCCAACTATAACAGAAGAAGAAGAGGAAGAAGAAGAAGAAGGTTTGTACAGAGAAGGAGAGAGGTTTAGCAGTATCCTACCCTTCACTCCACCCGGACTCTAAATAAACAGTATAGTTGTGTATGAAGATCAGCGAGCTTATTGTCTTCCATGCACAGCACATTAACCCAGGACTGTTATTATTAGAGTGGGGCTTTTGAAAATTGTCAGAGTCACACCATGCACGAGGGTTATAAAAATATTTTCCTTAATATCTCAGTTTTTCAGTATTAGATTTGTGTGTCTTTGGTGCAGAATAGAGCTGGACCCTTAAGTGTGCTTCTCTTGACTCGTTCAATAGGATTCCAAACAGCATTATTTTTCAGTACAGTGCATAATTCAAGTCTCAGTTTTTGTTTTGCAAGAAACGGGTATGCTCTTATTGCTTGTCCTGGATTACTGCAAGCCTGTTTCATTGTGATACTTGTTTTGCAAAACCTTTTGTAATGAGGTCCACTACCAAAAGGGGATGTCTACATCTGGGTTGGGTTGATGGGAGACTTTCTGGTAGAGTCTCCTTTGTGTCCTGTCATTCTGCTATATTATGCTGTCTATCGCCTTGCTTCTTTCTGACACAAAATGTCCATGATCGTATCGACCACGCTTTCTCCAAACTCAAACTGGGTTGATTTATACGAATGAGATATGTATGTAATACGGTTTTCTTCTCAAATTAAAGCAGTATTTTGTTCTACCTGGTTCTCTTCTTACTTTTTCTTGATAATGCAAAAATCGCAATAGCGACTGGAAAATGAAATGCAGTTAATAATCAGTAGCGCCATCAATCTGGCGTCTTAAGTAAGGACCAGAAAATATACGCACATGGGCACGCGGGCACTCACGTGATACACTCACACGCGCACATACAGAACACACACATTGGGCAAAGGTCTATGTTTCAAAATTGCTGATGATAGTAACTCCATATTATTTTAATTTTTATTTTCTTAAATTCTACATTTCAAGGACTGCTGTAGTCTACAATCAAGAGGTCGAAAAACAATTTTAAAAAATACATAACATGAAATCTATGCCAAGATAAGAAACTATGAACGCTTGCCACAGTCGTGATAAGATCAGTTGAAATGTGAACACCAGTTTGCAAAGAGATCTATGTTTGTACAGAAGACCTCTCAAATAAATGATAAATCGGATTCTCTGTAGGCCTACTGACCGCTGACATTTATAGCCAAAATCACTGGCCTGCCTTTAAGGTCATTTCCTACCTCGCCCACACACAACAATTCTAAAGTTCCTCCATATCCCGATATTTTGCCGAAAACTCATTTTCTTCTGACAATAATCTAATGTTATACAGTATTCATGACATCATATTCTCTCATTGTGAATTAATTCTGGTGATTTCGGAAATGACGGCACAGCATAAATATACTCTGCGCCGGGCAAATTGTTAATATAATATTTTATTTATTATATAAACGTCTCATTAGGACAGATAATTGCCGAGTGTGTGAACACTGGAAGAACTGCATTTCTGTTACAAAAATTATTTTATCAACTCCCAAGAATAATGCATTTTGTTTTCAATTAGTGATGACGATATCCTGTAATTTGGCTTACCCTGGAAATTAATTCCGGAGGCAAATTGGGTGAAGAAAATTTCTCTTAGGTCATGTAAATTGTTTTATTTTGCAGTTTCTGGGCGAACGTAGGGTTTTATTTTCGTTTATACGGTGCATCCATTCAAAAATGAAAATAATTATACGCGCTGCACACTGTGCAGTGTTATGGTATGACAGTGTACTTGTGTACTTTGCAGTGTCCGTGACTTCTGTGTAATTATATATAAACAATTGCAAGGTGAAAACCGGCCTAAAGTACAACCATAGAAACGCCATTGAGCAGAGGTAAAAACCCTCTTAGACCGGGCCGCCGGGTAGACGAGTGAACTGTGTATAACTAGAGGTCATGTCTCTGGAACTCTTACCGAGCCGTCACAGAATCTAATATGATAAGTGTGAAAGGGCCGTGAGTGAGGATTCAACGATCTTATATGAGAAAAGTCTGCACATTTACGTAGAAAATGATGTTTCAAAACAAATAAAAGGAAACGAAAAGAAACCGATGGACAGTTCCAGCTGTGCCTGGAAAAGATGTAAGATAAGACAGATGTTTTCAATGTCTGCATTGAAATGTTCGTATGAATATTGTCACACATTTCGTTTAACCGATGAGAGAGAGAGAGAGAGAGAGAGAGAGAGAGAGAGAGAGAGAGAGAGAGAGAGAGAGAGAGAGAGAGAGAGAGAGAGAGAGAGAGAGAGAGAGAGAGAGAGAGAGAGAGAGAGAGAGAGAGAGAGAGAGAGAGAGAGAGAGAGATCTTTATTATCTGAGACTTTCTGTCCTTGGCATTTGCCCCTCATTTTCTTCATATTTTCATCTTGTTGTCCTTGTCCTTTTCTTGTTTTCTTCTTTGTTGTCAAGAATTGCAGTTCAGTCTGTTCTGTATTTCATCATTTCTATGTAGGAGGTGACACATCAAGCTTGAATAACAGGAATATTAATGGACCTCGTGCTCGCAGCATGTGATCCAGTAAACAATGCCAGCTGCCAACTGGACCAATTGCTTCCTTTTAGGCCCCGTGCCTAAGTGCATATCCGAAGAAGGCATTATGCCTGCGGATCCATGGAAGAATTATTTTCTGAGGTGGACCCATAGCGCATCGTGTCGTTTCTGAAAAAGTCCGAGGTCTACACGTTGAGTAAACGGATTTTTTAAAATCATAATTATTACAGGGTTCAGCCAGACATGTTTTACAGTACGAGTCTTTTCTCGTTAGATTTTTAACTTCACTTTTATTGGATCTTATTGATAGGAATCTGAGGAGTGAAAGCTAGCCAAGAGTGAGATGATGATGAGAAAAACAACAACAACGTGAAAGGCGCATAGTGGGTGTTATGGTGACGATACGATCCTAATGGTGACTTAGTCTTGTCAAGTACACCCCAAGAACTCATTGCAGCATACACCTAATACCATATTTACAGGTTTCATAGAGAACAGTTACGACTGTAATTATTTTGGGCACTGGAGCTCTGTAAGGCCGGCCCTGCCAGTAAACAGAGGCTGCAATACTGTCTGCTCGAAACCAATACGAAGTTGTAGACATCGGGCCAGAAATTAAACGTGACGCCATCCACCGATGCTGACACTTTCATTAATTTCTTCAAGTTGTTTTCTCATCTCTACAATATTGCGTCTTATATTGCATCCCCTTCAAAATGAAGCTGGAGCAGCAAAATACATTTTTTTTCTTCAATATGCCTCGCCTGTTGTTTGCAAATAATTCGGTCTCTGCATCCAGAAATATCCAATGCATCCTCATTCTTCACCACTCCTATATATTAGATGGCTTCTATGTTATTTACTTAGGGCCGAATGCCTTAGCTAATGGCCAAGAGGATGCTTGTCTTTTTTATTTCCAGCCAATAGCTTTCTATTGTTCATTGGCGACCTTTTTTTGCGTTAACTACATCAATAACGTGAAACGTGATTAAGAGAGCAGGAGGGAATCTCCTCCAATTTCAGATCTTTCTTAGGTAACAGACTGCAAAACGCTGCACATTGTGACAGGTATCGACAGGTCAACTCGACATCATTATACACAAAACACGAATCCACATGTAAACGTACATAAAACGCGTGTAAATAGCAAGTCACTCCAAACTCAAAGTCTATTGCCCTTGTACCCGATACCATGAGGGGATAAAAACTGTAAGAGACAATGGGTGGCCAAATTACCATGAAATGAGAACGACTACGCACGTATTTTGATCCTTTTATTTATGCGATGATAACACATTTAAGCATTGACAGAACAAAAGCCAGTTTACTTCTCCAGTTATATGTACTGCAACGCCTCTTGCGAAGGAGAAAGAAGAGAGAAGTAACTTATTATGGAGATTAACATGTTCTGTAGAAGCTACAAACAGTCAAATAACGAATCCTATTTTTTTTTTTTCAACTGCCTTGAATTGTTGCATGATGTAGGGCCATAAACAGGAAGTGGCAATAATTAATTTTAATTGTATGTTCCAGTGGTAAGCCAGGACTGTCCACCTGCCATTGTGACAGATTAGCTGATCCTGAGACACACCTAAAAATCAAGTTTCATGTTTGCTTTAGGATTATGCGCCTCTCCCTCAAAAAAAACACAAAAAACAAAACGAACTCACCACGCAGGGTAAATAGATAAACTTAGATTTTCTATTTAAATCTAGGCTATTTCTATTCTAAGTTGTTGCAAGATGAGATAGATATTTTTTAGGTCAAATGTTGATCGTTTTAGCTGAGTTTAATGGACTTTTTTTTCTGCTATTCCCAAGGTGCGGATACAATCATTGCGCTTCGGTTTGAAGATGTTCGAGAAATAATCGCTGTTGTTTTTTTTGTAGTATCATATAGGTGTGCGTGTGAGTCTGTAGGTATGGTTTTTGTGTACAAGGACGGCGGTTGTGTCTGTACTGACGTTCTGTGTCGAGTAATGAAGGTCTGGTGCTTTAGCATCTCCATCTGTATTGTCGTTTACAAGCAAATGAATGTGTGTTTGTATTGTCTGGGTTTGAGGTCTTTGTTTTAGGCGGATCACTGCTCTAAGCATTTACATCTCGCGTTCCTTGTCTTTATTTGTGTTGCCTTTTGTTTCTTGTTTCTTTTTTCTCGTTTCTTGCCGTCATCTGCCAGGTCTCCAGCTTCCTCCTCCTCTTCTTGCCCATCTTATGCTCCCTCTCCTTCATATTTTCTTCCTTCTTCCTATTCTTATTCTCAACCCTCAAAAGGAATGCTGGGTCTGGCGCCTAGAAAGTAAGGAGAGGAAAGAGTTGCTACTGGGGTTGGTTTTGGAGAGAGAGGATAATGGCGGGTAGATTGTATTTTCTTGAGGTGCACCTTTTAATATACACGACAGCGAGCACGGACGTCCTCGCTTGTGTTTTTTTATGTGACAGGGTGTGTGTAAAAGAAAACTATGTCTTCATCATTTTGTAAAGACATGTTTTACCCTGAAGTCTCAAGGCAGTAAGATCAACGTTTATCGAATTTTTGTATGTCTATACCAAGATTTGACTCACAACAACGATCAGCAATGCCCATGATCTGTAAACTCTCTAAATATCTCCATTCAAACCCCACTCAATCACTCTTACAGATTATACGGAATCCCCTTCTGATTGTTAACAGCTTTATGGCAAAATAAATAACAATCACACAAAGAAAAGAGGAAACTAGTTTTTGATTTTCATTCGCTGCGTGAAATTAGCAATTTGTCGTTGTTTTATTTTTGTGTGTCGCGCGTTCTTAATTTCCTCTCAGAAATGTTCTCTTCTTTTTATTAAACCTTGGATTCAACAGGACATCGCATGAAAGAGTTTGCACATCACTCAAATTTTTGCTTAAGATACGCGTGCACAGGACAGAAATGTTGTTTTAACTTCCATGTATTTAATACCTAAAAAGCACCATTAACGTTCACATGATGAATCCAGTTGCGACGTAAAGCGTTTCTTGCCCTTATTGTCATAATCATGGTGGACATTTTAGGTGGCGGCAGATTTTATGCAGACAAAGGAAATTCTTTTCCAGGGGACATTGGAGAGGAATCACAACATTTATGATGTGGAGACATGGGCCTAACTACTTGGCACCACAACCTAGATTTCACAAACGTTTATACATTAAAACTTTAAGTCAACTAGACCAATGTATAAACTGAAGGAAAATCTGAAAGGGCATGGTGAAACTCAGTTGATACACGCTGAAGCTTGTCCGCAATTCTCTTGTCCACATCCGAACGTTAACATTGATTGAGGTGTTGCGGCCATTTTTACTGCACATCACAAAATAATCCCGGACCGGATTTGTTCTGAAAATTAAAAGTCTGAAGAAATTTTAATGCAAAATAACAAGAAAACGGAGAAGATTTGGAAGAAAAAGGGACTAGAAGAAAAACATTCTGCTTTTAAGAATCTTCCATGCAGAATTTTGATTTTCAAAAAGTCGCTGAAGTCACGATTCTTAATGAGCATCAACTTTGTCGCGATGTGGGTTACATGGGAATATTTCGTCTGACACTCTTTCGAGGTCCGCTCCCACAATCGACGAACACACAAAAATAAATACTTGCACTCTAGAAACTAAATAAATCAATTGCTTTCAATTTTAGCAGAACTGTAGAGCAGTTTAATTACAGGAATTAATGTAACAAATATAATTATAAATATATATATCAATTCAAAGGCAACTGAATCTAACTAATGGAACTACAGCTTTTATAAAGACTAACGAATTCAATCTAACTACTTGCAGGTCATATGAGTTATATGGCAAATAGAATCCGCGCACGTGGCGACAGATTTAACAGTTTAAATTCTATTAATTCAATGAGACATGTTATGATGTGGACATTTCCTCTAGACACGCCATGGAGAATGCTTGTACAACCATGCGTTGTCTGGCGGTAGCTCTGAAACTGTCTTCAAAAGTAAGTAGAACGGTTCACTTTCATCATTACAAATTAGTATAGACTCTCACCATGCGGCCCTCACTGGGAGTGAGAGCGCTGGATGTAAACGCTGTGGGTTTATATCAAACCAAGTAGCTTAGGCTCTGGAGCTTTAAATCAGGCCCCTCACAATGGACTGCTCAACTGCGTCTCCATGTCCCTCATCTGGCTGAGGACTATCGCCGTCCACCTCGTAAATGGATTTTCTACATGTGGCCCAGAACTAAGTTCTGTATGGCCTTAAATACTGGACTGCATCTGCAGCTTACCGTCTAATTCCTGGATTGTGATTGGTGCAACCACTTCTAGCTCAGCTGCCGAACTGAGTTATTTTAAGTAACAGCCCTACGCAACGACCTTGGGTCGACATCAAAGGTCGAATTACTTCAATACAATATAATATAAATTTTATAGCAATAAATTCTTAACATGTTCAAAACCCCGAGCTTTTACTCTGGATCACGGTTTTTTCTGTACGTCAACAGACGTCTCAATAACATTTAATTCCTACTCACCCCTTCCCTCTTTACTACCCCTAGTTCAAAACACGAGATACAACAAGTGCTCAGTCATGCACACTTACGCTGTCCCTCTATCCTTCCCCACCTTCTGTCTATCTATCAGGGAAAAAACTGTTCAAAACACATTGTTTACGAGACCAGCTCAAGGCCAAGTTATGCTGGCTCGTACAATAATTACGTTTCTAAAAATTACTTACTGCTCTCGCAAAAATTTACTCTTATGAATTAAATCTGGTCTTGACACATCCCCCACCCCAGTGAAAACTTAGGGTTTGAACGACACAATGTGTACTAAAGTCATTAAGTCAGAATACATTTGGAAGCCATATGGAAAAACTATAGCGTTAACTGAAAGTCATGAAAAAAATTGTTGAGAACGTGCATTCTGAAGGACATATGCGACGTTCTATAATATATGTGGTAATTGTGTATAGTGTAATATATGTAATGTAACAATATCGTTACAATTAAAGTGCTAACCTATTTCACAAAGACATACTGTAAAGACTTAAAATATTGAGCATCTAGCTCATAGCTTCACTGAGCGTAATTATGGCATATATAACATGTACAAACAATGGTTAATCTAACGTAATGGTATCCTGGCAGCAGTAGGTCTGGTCCCTTGGTTTGCCATTTCCTCATCTCATTGACCCGCAGACAAAGGCGTCAAGGTTGTCTGGAACTCAGGTCTTGGTCAGAATGGACGCTAGTGGATAAAGGAATCACATAAATTTTGAGAAAGTATGCCCATAACTTGTAGGACAAATAATGTGAAACCATCCACGGTCTCCGAATAAGGTGAAAAATGCTCAACCTCAATGTTTACAGACTATATAATGATACTAAATTAACCGGGACAACACATCGGCTTGTAGATTATCATTCCCAGGTATAGCTCTAATGATAAATTTGTATTCCTGGAGCGCAAGGCTCCATCGGGTAAGTCGCGCATTTCTCGCTCTGTTCGACTTGAGGAATAGTAATGGACGATGATCCGTTTCAATTATAAATTCGGACATTAATAAGTATCGAGAAAATGCATCGACCGCGTAAACAATCGCGAGACACTCACGTTCGATAATCGCATATCGAGTCTCTCTATCAAGTAGCTTCCGGCTTGCGTAAAAGCACGGACGTAAGGAACCTTCATGCTCTTGGAGCAACACGGCGCCGATACCTTTATCCGACGCATCTGTACGGACGACGAAGGTCTGGCGAATATCTGGTAAAACAAGCAGGGGGAAAGTAGAAAATAAATTCTGAATAGTCTGAAGGGCATCAGCGCACTGAGGCGTCCAGACGACTTTATTTGGAAAATTCTTCCTCGTTAGATCAGATAACGGGGCTGAAAGGGAAGAAAAGTTTGGTATGAACTTCCTGTAGTAATTCAAAAGTCCCAACAAGCTACGGACTTGTTTTTTAGTTTTAGGGGGTTGAAGTTTCAAAATAGTGGATATTTTGCGATTGTCTGGAGTCTGAACCCCGCGGGTTATGGTATGACCCAAGAAGTTTATGTGGGAATAGCCCAAGAAGACCTTACTGGGCCTCGCGGTAAGGCCAGCTCGGCGAAGAGTGGCAAAGACTTCACGAAGGGCCATCAAGTGGCCAGCCCAATCGGTCTGAAAAATACATATATCATCGAAGTAGGATAACACGCAGCGCAGTTCATTTAATAAGATGTTCATCATGCGCGCGAAAGTTGCTGGTGCAGTAACCAGTCCAAAAGGCATATATTTCCATTGCATTAAACCCAAAGGGGTTTGAAAGGCTGTATACTGTTTACTATCCTCTTCGAGAGGAATCTGCCAATATCCTTTGGATAAGTCTATTTTAGAGAAGATAGTGGCGTTAGATAACCGCGCGAAAAGGTCCTCCTGATTGGGAATGGGTTCCGCATCATAGATGGTAATAGCATTGAGCTTTCTATAGTCAATGCAGAAGCGCACGGTATCGTCTTTCTTCTTGACTAACACAATGGGCGAGCAATAAGGGCTTGTAGACCGCTCTATTACGCCTAATTGTAACATTGCACGTACCTCGGTGATTATTGTTTCGTGAGCGTGCAGCGGGTACGGGTACGGTTTTACAAAAACAGGCACGTCTGTCTGGAGACGGATTACATGTTGGACTAAAAACGTACAACCGGGCAGGTCAGTGAACACTGTCGCAAATTCTTGGAGCAGGTCCGTAAGGTCCTGTTTTTGAGACGGCGTAAGCTCATCACTGATATTAATATCACTGATGCTCTCGGAGGCTTGTAATATGGGCAAGGATCTGTCGATACTTAACGGGTCCTCGTCGTCGACAGTAACTAAAGCCGCGTTGGCCCTTGCGATGACATGAACGGAGTCGCCTCGACGACGATCATCGCTAGGCAGGTACTTTTTGAGCATATTAATATGGAATACTTTTTGCTGCCCGCGGATGTCTATCAAGTAATTGACTCTGGAGAGTCTCTTTTGGACTCTATATGGTCCCTTCCACGTTAGAAGGAGTTTATTTTGCGTTTGAGGCAAAAGTACAAGTGTCAGATCTCCGACGGTTAAGGCGCGCATTTGGGCGCCCTGATCGCGATAAAATTTTGAAGAACTCGCTCTAGCGCATGCAAATTGCAGAGCGGTTTTGCATGCATTAATAATTCGTTGTCGGAGATCGACAACATATTGATACGCGGAGCGCGTATCATAATCATCGGTTTCCGAACCGGTGAACAATTGACTAAGAATGGCCATCGGGCCACGTGGTTTACGTCCGTATAATAGTTCAAATGGGGAGAAACCCGTGGACGCGTGCGGGAGTTCCCTATAGGCGAAAAGAATAGCGGGGAGCTGACGGTCCCAGTCTCCTGGTCTATCGGCAGATACGCGGGCTAACATTGCCTTCATGCTCGCGTTCCACCGCTCGCAACAACCGTTTGATTGCGGATGATAGGGGGACGTTAATTTCTGCCTAATGCCCGCTAACTCCAGCACCTTTTTGTATAGTTCAGAGGTGAATTGTGGACCTCTGTCGGAAAGAATCTCGCCGGGAAATCCGACTCGCGAGAAAATAGTCATAAGCGCTTCAGCGATATGGTCAGCCGTAATGTCTTTCAAGGGAATAGCCTCAGGCCAGCGCGTCGCGTAGTCGATGACCGAAAGAATAAAACGGTGGCCCCTATCTGATTTAGTAAGAGGGCCCACCAAGTCAATCGCGACCCGCTGAAATGGGATTGAGACTGGAGGCATTTCCTGTAGGGGCGCGCGCGATGCCTTACCTTTGGGTGTACGTTTTTGACACACATCGCAGCGCGCCACAAAACGGTTGACGTCCGCGTATACTCCAGGCCAAAAAAAATGTGCCAATATTCGTGACTTGGTTCTGGCTGAACCTTGGTGGCCTGAAAAGGAAGTGTGCGCGAGACGCAAAATATCACGACGGAACGACTTAGGAACTACCAGCTGTTCGACGGCGTCGCGTTTATTTCTGAAATTTCTATAAAGTAATTTATTCTTAATAAGGAATGGAGAGGCATTTCCATTCTGAGGTTGAACCCTCGCGAACAGCGGTTGAAGTGAAGAGTCGTTTTGTTGTTTTCTGTAAAAAATGGAAGGCGTGACATTGAAATCAAAAACGGGGGTCGCTAAATTACTATCCGGTGGACGCTTTGACTGTTGTCGGGTGATTACACACGCAACTTCTTCTGTCCAGATGTTCAAGTCGCCGTCAGGTGTATCGTTCACCTGTGGTAAGTTACCAATTATTAAATCGGCAACCGGATTCGGTAAAACACACGCCGTTACGACACCGGTAATAAATGGCGTGGCGACGTAGACCTCCGCGAGTCGGAAACGCTCGACGGAGCCCCCAAAAGTAATACATGTTGCCTGTTGTTCAATAAGTTGGGTCGGTCGAACCAAAGACTCCCGGACACCTATGGTGGTGCATCCTGTATCCCGTAACACGGACGCGGGTATGGCATTTACATGACCTTTATATAATGTCAATGACCCGTGCTGATGAAGGGCCGACATCACCGGGACGGCGCCCGTCATGGGCGACGTGAGTTCGACGGGGCTGACATTCTGTGCAGCCGGAACTACGACAGTGCAAGCATTCGCAGCCTCGAATTTTACTTTACAATCCTTTGATATATGCCCAGGTCTATTGCACCGATAGCACCTGATAATATTCACGTTACGTTGGGGTGGCATTGGAGGCGCGTTATATGGAGTAGTAAAATATGCCCAAGGAGGTGGGCATGGTGGGCCTTGATACTGGAAGCCCTTGCAATTATCCCGACGCGGTGGACCAGAAAAATTTTGCGCTTGTGGTCCAGTGGGTGGTCCAGCACGTCGCGGAAAACCGCGCGATCGATTCGGTGGCGGTTGGGAGTATGCCCTCGGAGACGGTGTCTGGCGATTAGTAGGAGGGGAATTTCTACTTCCCGCAGGTGGAGCACCACTGACTCCGGCATAAAAGGGTTCGCTTGTTTTTGGTTTCGCCAGCGAACGATTGGGATGGGCAGAAGCGTACTGCTCCGCCAACGACGTGGTTTCTATTAATGTTTTCGGTGCCCACTCTTTAAGGTGGGACACCAGATCAGGGTGACACGCGTTATAAATTTGGTCCTTTAATATTAACTCGTACAGCCCTTGAAAGCTACCGTCAGCGATGCCGGCTAACTGAATCCAGCGGTCGAGGTAGTGCTTTAATCGATCAACGTACGTAGAGAAGTTTTCGGATGGGTCCGGTTTACACGTCCGGAATCGTTGGTGAAACCCGTCCTCTGTATGTTGAAATCTTTTGAGAAGAGCCTTTTTAAGGACATCATAGTTTTTAGAATCTTCAATATTGAGGCCATGAAATACCTCAAGCGCACGACCAGTCAATAAATTTGCAAGGCACGAAGTCCATTCCGTGCGGTCCCAACCGGCGGCTACAGCGTGGAGCTCAAAGCGATGGATGTAAGAATCGATGTGGTCGATCTTATCATTGTAGGTCGGTAGCTTCGGCTTAGTTTTAACATTATTCGCGGATGCTAGAGGAGCCGCGGTGGGCTGGATGGCCTGCAATTCTAGTTTCTTTAGAAAAATTTCATGCTCTCTTTGAGCCGCGTTCTCAGCTCTTTTTCGTTCTTCTTTTTCTCTTTCTCGTTCTTCTTTTTCTCTTTCTCGTTCTTCTTTTTCTCTTTCGTGTCGTTCTTTTTCTCTTTCTCGTTCGCGTTCCTCGGCCTTCTCGGCTCGTTCTGCGGCGCGCTCCTCTCGAGCCAGCTCTTGGTCTTCCTTTTGTTTCCTTTCGCAAGAAGCGGGTAGCTGATCATCGGGGACGCCCAACAGCTTCGCCGCGTTAATATAGGCAGAGTAATCAGTCATTATGGTTAAGACTCCGAATAAGTCTCTATATGAGATCTAGTATTGATAAAGGTCAGGTATCCGGATCCTTCACGCGATAACCTGCGTACAGTGAACTATGTTAGCACTGTATTCTTTATGATTATCCGATTAAAATAACAATCTTAATTATTAACCTGAAGTTATCAATTATCCCTGAGGCCAATTGACCTCGTCGGGTGGCCGCTACTAAGAACGACGAATTACCAACACTGTTCCTTCGTTATACAACTTGCAGTGTCCTTACTGTTATCACTGCGTAACTAATGTTTATGACGTATAAATCAACGACAAATTTTATTTCGTTGATTAAAATTACAGCTATCTTTATATAGCTATCGTATATTTTAAATTCCGAGGTAAATTCTATTACCTGAAGTTCTTTTTAAGAACTACTATTTCAGTACTTAGTTACTGAAGATTCAAGGCAGGTGCACAACTGCGCTTGAATGGGGAATCTCTATTCCCAACAATATATTTAACTTCCGGCCTATGAGCCTTACTCGTCACAACAACCAGAGAATATAATCAATGCGTCAACATTGACGCATGATTCACACAGGCAATATATTTAAGAAAAGGAATGTATAATTACAATGTACGTAAGGTGTAATAAAAAAAAAACACGAAACTCGACGCTAGACTAACAAGAAAAGACGGACAATAACAAACTCTACAGTCTGAACATATTTACAGATAGGATTAAGAAGAGGACAAGAGAGACGTCTTCCTAAAACAACGAGGAAGATAGAAACGCTACAATCTAAACAAAATGTACAGATCCCTATCAAAGTCTATTCTCACGAATGCGAATCCTCACTGTTTTAATCACCACTGGTTGTTGCGAGACCGCAGACGTTGTCGTCGAAACGGCAAAATCGGCGACCAAGCCACCACTTTGGCACAGAGGACACGCACACGTAAGAACGCCCTCGCCACCGCCCGTGGGTTCCTAAACACAGAGAAAAAGTAAAATGAGCCTGTAAAACAGAAGGAGGAACACTCAACTCCTTAACGCAGACGATATTAAGGATGGAATCACTTAACTCAAGGAACTGGTGGAGATTCCTTTAGCCCTTGCGTACACCACAGTCAGTACGTTTGTCTTTCTTCGTTTAGTTATGTTGAAGTCTCCTTGGCCTCGATCCTCGGGTCAATGGGAGAGCCGGAAATATGTGGAACAAATAATGAAAGAAAGCAGTATACAAAACTAAATACAATGAAGTAATTAAAGTAGCTCAACGTGAAGACCACGTGAGCACTGAAACTGAAAAAAAACAAAAGTTAATCAAAGAGAAAACCGATATTATACTCCAATCTAAATAACCTATAAACTAAACAATGTCCCCTCCAGTGTCGCGATGTGGGTTACATGGGGATATTTCGTCTGACACTCTTTCGAGGTCCGCTCCCACAATCGACGAACACACAAAAATAAATACTTGCACTCTAGAAACTAAATAAATCAATTGCTTTCAATTTTAGCAGAACTGTAGAGCAGTTTAATTACAGGAATTAATGTAACAAATATAATTATAAATATATATATCAATTCAAAGGCAACTGAATCTAACTAATGGAACTACAGCTTTTATAAAGACTAACGAATTCAATCTAACTACTTGCAGGTCATATGAGTTATATGGCAAATAGAATCCGCGCACGTGGCGACAGATTTAACAGTTTAAATTCTATTAATTCAATGAGACATGTTATGATGTGGACATTTCCTCTAGACACGCCATGGAGAATGCTTGTACAACCATGCGTTGTCTGGCGGTAGCTCTGAAACTGTCTTCAAAAGTAAGTAGAACGGTTCACTTTCATCATTACAAATTAGTATAGACTCTCACCATGCGGCCCTCACTGGGAGTGAGAGCGCTGGATGTAAACGCTGTGGGTTTATATCAAACCAAGTAGCTTAGGCTCTGGAGCTTTAAATCAGGCCCCTCACAATGGACTGCTCAACTGCGTCTCCATGTCCCTCATCTGGCTGAGGACTATCGCCGTCCACCTCGTAAATGGATTTTCTACATGTGGCCCAGAACTAAGTTCTGTATGGCCTTAAATACTGGACTGCATCTGCAGCTTACCGTCTAATTCCTGGATTGTGATTGGTGCAACCACTTCTAGCTCAGCTGCCGAACTGAGTTATTTTAAGTAACAGCCCTACGCAACGACCTTGGGTCGACATCAAAGGTCGAATTACTTCAATACAATATAATATAAATTTTATAGCAATAAATTCTTAACATGTTCAAAACCCCGAGCTTTTACTCTGGATCACGGTTTTTTCTGTACGTCAACAGACGTCTCAATAACATTTAATTCCTACTCACCCCTTCCCTCTTTACTACCCCTAGTTCAAAACACGAGATACAACAAGTGCTCAGTCATGCACACTTACGCTGTCCCTCTATCCTTCCCCACCTTCTGTCTATCTATCAGGGAAAAAACTGTTCAAAACACATTGTTTACGAGACCAGCTCAAGGCCAAGTTATGCTGGCTCGTACAATAATTACGTTTCTAAAAATTACTTACTGCTCTCGCAAAAATTTACTCTTATGAATTAAATCTGGTCTTGACAAACTTGGTTTCGAGGATTTAAAGATCAGTCTTTTTGGAACTGAATTTCATTCCTGGCCCGCGAAAGACACTTTCCTCTACATGTTGTCTTTGCAATGTGTTCAGGCATATCTGATGGGACGTGTCCTACAGGTATAATTATAGACTTGTCTGTTTTTCAGAAGTTGCTTTTTAGATTGTCACCAGAGATTAACGAGGCCATAATGATAGTAGAAAAAGGCGGTTCGTTGTTTTAGGACAAACGTGATAATTCTACTGCCCACGGGTTGGCCCCACTAGGTTTATCGAATATTCCTCAACACACCAGTCACTGAGCCATGATATATTACGTACATCAAAAATGAACAATATAAAAATTTAATAAATAACAATGTCTTTCCTAGAAGAACATTCTCACATTATTTAGAACATTCTCACATTATTTAGGTCTGATCCTCACTATAAAATGAAGGGTTACCCATGCCTCTTTAAGACCAGTCATCAGTTTGGTATTATTACCAATACCCGTCGGCATTAATTAAGAAAGTCCATTAAAAGTCCGTAAATTAAGTGACTCGATACGAAACCAGAGGGTGGATTCGCTAATGTTTAATCAACCGTGACAGGTCATGTTCTGTGATGGAAGCAATTCCATATTTTGCTTTGGATGTTTCATTCCCATTAAACCGGAATGCCCTCAACACGGGTCTTATTTTGTTTATTTCTATTTTGAGGCAAGATCACTTTTA
Organism: Onchidella celtica; assembly: GCA_963931925.1. Classification (NCBI taxonomy): domain Eukaryota; kingdom Metazoa; phylum Mollusca; class Gastropoda; order Systellommatophora; family Onchidiidae; genus Onchidella; species Onchidella celtica. The sequence goes on along the minus strand of OZ007567.1, from coordinate 110,173,195 downwards.
ACGCCACGTTATCGCTAATGTAAATTTCAAGTCGTGTTACCTTGTTAGAACCGGAAGAGACAACCAGTAAGATAATTGTTTGGATAACGAGTAGTAGGTTGATTGCGATCAGTTCGTTGTCAAGTGTCTCCATGGAAACGGTCATGCATAGGGTAGGTCCGCCGAGTTTGATAGGCTCGTTAGCTGCCGAATGGAGGGGAACGGCGGGACTGCCAGCAGGAACGTGTGAGAAAGACAGAAACAGCATGTGCCAGTGATAGGAGAGGGTGACTGTGTTCTGGTTCGGCTTTAAGAAAATATTGTTTTCCATAATCTAAGAGAGAGAGAGAGAGAGAGAGAGAGAGAGAGAGAGAGAGGGAGAGAGAGAAAGAGAGAGAGAGAGAGAGAGAGAGAGAGAGAGAGGGAGAGAAAGAGAGAGAGAAAAACAGAGAGCTAGAGAGAGACAGAGAGAGAGAGAGAAAGAGAGAGAGAAAGAGAGTGAGAGAGAGAGAGAGAGAGACAGAGAGGGAGAGAGAGAGAGAGAGAGAGCATGCTGGTTTGAAAAAGTTGACATGCATACTTCGCAAAAAGAAAGAATGGAAGAGTGAGAGAGAAAAAGGAAGAGAACGGTCCGTCACGGTTCATTACAACTAATGTCTCGCAGGAAATAACAAATTACAACTATCAGATCCAGTCCATCGTTATTGATGAAATGTTCACGGTTCGGCTGACGGCACAGGTGGGGGTTCAGTTGGGTAATAAGTACATGACGGTATGAGCCTAGATACGATGGGCATGTCAACGATACATTCTGTTAGTGTAGTGTAAAATTCAATTACTCTTTTCAAATTACTTTGATATCGATCCTTACAGACGTTCACTTCAACTAGGTTTGTAATGTATTGTAGGCCGCATGAGTCTTGCAACAAACTTGGCTGTAACTTTTGAACCACTGGAGATAATTAAATGAAATAAAAAGCCTTGATATCCTTACATCAAGTTCTGTTGATCCCATAAATGAAATAGATCTAAATGAACATTGTAGGCAAGACAGGAAGGGTCAAACTATTTTCCCCCCATAGTCTGAAACCTCATTTAGTTCTGAATCTTGCTTCTTAGTTGTTCAAGATTGGACATCAAGTCATTAGTAAAATGAAAGGTTTTTATTTCAGGGGGGGGGGGGTGTAACAGCGGAGGTTGTTCTAGCACGTTATAGTAGGGGGGAGTTAGTTGATCTAACTACAACCCTTTAGAAAACGAAACTATTACAGCTGTAAAATAAATAAACACGAGATCCGACGATAGATTAAATAATACTAAAGTTTAATAACTGTATAGTGAACAATAAATTACTAGGAAGACACCAGCGAAACTAAATATCTACGCCACACAAAAGGAAACTCACTTACTCACCGACCAACCACTCACACAGGTCTATATATATAAACATTCCTACAGAAAGTTCCCGAAATAAACGTTACCTTTGCCCTCGCACAAACTAACCAATCACGCATCAATACGTCATCAGGTTACATCACTCAAGGCCAAATCTGGCGTAGACATTCGTATCCACAACGTTATCGAATATTCGGGAACATACTAATATTTACTGAACGAGTCAAAACACCTGACAACAAGCGAGCGAGGAAAAAAACTACTCACTAGAAAAGAAGGTCAGGTCACGGAGTACAGTACACTCTGGCGGTTGTCAACAATAAAATGAAAAAAGTAGTGGACACATGCTCAGCCACCAGCACAACAACAAAACCGGGGGAGGGCAAGGGGTAGCCCGCAGATGCTACACAACTCCCCAATTTAAGTTGAATATCTTTCAACTCCAAAAACATTATACAGCGTCTGCACTATCGTGAAATAATCTTATAGCACTCCCAATCTCACAAAGGTAGTTGCTAATTCTATTACAATTAATAACAATTTCAGTGTCTTCCCGAATGTCATCACAAATACAATACAATGCAGTGTACTTTGCATCACTAATACCATAACTAATACAATACCGTCATTGCTTCCCAATAGTAGGCCTACTAGTCAAAATAACACAACGCCACCACTGTGGTGAAACAATGGTCAATGATATTATTACAAATCATATAAGGTGAAACGATGGCCCATCGTTTACATAATGCTTCGTGCACGAATCATAGCATATAACTTGTTGTACATAACATGGTTATCTCCAAAATGTATAACTCATACGTACAATGGCAAAAATACCAATACATACCGACCACTGATTAGGGTCTTTCTTCATCATATTAGGTCAAAACAAGTTACAACATTGCAATATAACACAAACACTGCTTGCTCGCAGTCCCCATTTGGGTTACATTTTCCAAAAATTACACCAAGTTCCATTGGTAACTAATATGACATAGCATAAAATCAAAATGTGACTAACACATCATGACTCTCTATCAGCCATCAATTCAATATTCAGTCACAGATGAACTATGTCCCCAATTACAGTACAATACTGCCGTCCTAGAAATTCATCTAGTAGGCAAAAGTATGGGTTACAATGCATTTCATTGATAGTGTACTACTTTAAAATACCCTGCTCAGGAAATCGGCACAGACATTTTCTCTGCCTTTTACGTTGTGAATCCTGAATCGATAAGACTGTAAAAATAAACTCCATCGTAATAACTTTGGACTGTCAAACTTGACAGAGTTCAAAAACTCTAATGACCGATGGTCAGTTTGGAGCACAAACTCCTTTCCATACAAATATAAAGTAAACTTTTTTACAGCCCAAACAATAGCTAAACATTCGCGCTCTGAGACCGAATATTTTGTCTCACGAGGCAATAGCTTACGACTAGCATATGCCACAGGGTACAACTTTCCCTCGTGTTCCTGCATAAGACTAGCGCCTAATCCGCGATCTGATGCATCAGTTGCTAAGACAAACTCTTTGGAAAAATCTGGCAAACATAACACGGGTTTGGAGATAATGACATTCTTCAAAGAGGTGTACGCTTTCTCCTGCGTTTCATCCCACTGAACTATATTGGGCTGACCCTTTCTAAGTAAATCAGACAATGGTGATGCAGTCGCTGAAAAGTTAGGAATAAATTCATGGTAATATCCCACTAATCCTAAGAATGCTTTCACTTCCTTCTTAGTGGTGGGTCTCTGGGTGCGTCTCGTACCTTACATACATTCTCTTCTAACAGGCCAATCATACCTTCTCCCACTAAGTGTCCAACAAAGTCTACTTCAGACGTTCCAATCAGACACTTCGATGGTCTTGCAGTTAATCCAGCTTGGCCCATCCTCTGCAGTAAGTCCTTGAGAGTCTTCACATGCTCGTCGAATGTCTCTGTATGAATCAGCAGGTCGTCCACATATGCTGTCACATTGTTCATTCCACGGATCAATGGCTTTACGATCCTGTTCAGCGTGGCTCCTGAGTTCATCATCCCAAAAGGCATCCGAATGAATACATAGTGTTCGCCCATGGTGACGAACGCCGTCTTGGGAATGTCTTGCTCTCGAACTTTCACTTGCCAGTAATCCTTGCTCAGGTCAATCCGAGAGAATAATTTTCCTCTCGAGAGACTCTGAAACACTTCTAATGGCGATGCTGTCGGATGAGGGTCGAATACTGTGATCTTGTTTAACCTCCTGTAGTCGATGCAGACTCGGTTGGATCCGTCCTTCTTCTTGACGACAACAATAGGTGAAGCATAAGCTGATGAGCTCCTTCGAATGATGCCCAGCCGTTCCATGGTGCTAAGCTCCTCCTTCAATGAGTCGCGCATAGCGTAGGGCACCGGGTATGGTCGTTGACGAACTGGTACTTCTGTCGTCAGGTCGATGCGATGTTCACCCAACTGGCAGCATCCAGGGAGATTGGTGAAGACGTGTTGGTAATCCTTCACCACATCGCAGAGTTCTTGACGTTGTTCCGACGTCAGTTGCGTTTCATACTGGACATCTCTGTAGCCTTCATTCTGGTTCCAGCTTCCTAGGTCGGCAAGGTCCTCCGTCGTTCCACCGTTGTCGCCTTCCAGGTCGCAGTCCTCGATGATTGTCATGCCAGCTGACTCCACGGGTTGACTCTTGTCCATCATGTCGTCCTCTGCCAGTACAGTCTCAGCACTATCACCGCCGCCGTCCTTTATGGCGTTGACATGTTCAGGCGTGGTATCTCTCCTACTGTTGTCCATCCCACACATCTCGGTCACAATAGGTCTCGGTTCCATTGCCACTGCTGCTGCTTTTGACGTCCTTGGAATGTATCTCTTGAGGAGGTTGGCGTGCAAGGTCTTTTCTTTTGCACCCATCTTGACTCTATAGTCGTTAACACCGACAACTGAGACTACCTTATATGGTCCCTTCCATTGGACTAGGAGCTTGTTAGTGTTCGTCGGCAGTAGCACCAACACTTCATCTCCGGGGCGGAACTTCCTCTCTCGCGCCTTCCGGTCGTAGTAGGTCTTCTGTCTACCTTGAGCCTTGGAGAGTTCTTCCGTCGCTAACTTCCATGTGTCCTCCAGCCTCTCACGTAGTTCCATGACGTACTGGTAACTGGTCTTCGTTTCCGGCTCCTCTACGTCCTTGGTCCATAGTTGTCGTAAGATGTGCATTGGTCCTCTCACAGTTCTCCCATACAGCAACTCGAATGGGGCAAACTTGGTCGACTCTTGGGGAACTTCACGATATGCGAAGAGCAGCGGGTTGATGTATCTGTGCCACTGCTTGGGTTGCTCTGCGCACAGTCGCCTTAAGGTCTTCTTCAGTGTGCCGTTAAATCGCTCCACCAACCCGTTGCACATGGGGTGGTAGACTGTAGTGGTCGACTGTCGAATTCCCAGTAGTCTATTCGTTTCCTTCATGACATCTGACATGAACTGGGTCCCTTGGTCCGACAAGATCTCTTCGGGCACACCCAAACGGCTGCAGATGTTCACTAAGGCTTCTGCTACCGTTTCTGCGTCGATCTTCTTCAAGGGTGTGGCTTCGGGGTAACGAGTAGCGTAGTCTATGTACACCAGGATATACCGATGTCCACCTTCACTTGGGGGGTCGATAGGTCCTACTAAGTCCACGGCCACTCGCCTAAATAGTACGTCCACTACTGGCATACTCTGCAGGTGCACCTTTGGGGTCGCTCCTTTGTTCACCGTCCTCTGGCATATGTCGCATGAGCGGCAGTATCTCGCGACGTCACCTTCAATTCCAGGCCAATAAAAATTGCTCATAACTCTGTCTTTGGTTTTCTTCACGCCGAGGTGTCCTCCGACGATCGAGTCGTGGGCTACACTCAGTACATACTCTCTCAGTTTCTCGGGTAGTACCACTTGCCTTATAACCGTCGCCTGTCTCAGGTCCTTGTAGATCCGGTACAGTACTCCTCCATGTTTCTCAAAATGAACAGATTTATTGCCTCTATTAGTTGGGATCTTCTTCTGCTCTAACTTCCTAATGACTTCGTCTTCTTCTTGGAGTCGGATAAGTTCCTCTCTATCCACTCCCGCGTGCCGTTCTGCCCTCGGCACCTTCAGCGACGTAGACCGGTCCTTCCTCTTCTCCTGGGCCCTCGTGGTCACCGCTCCTACCATCACCTCAGTATCAGGGTCGTACGGATCCTTCGCTCCGTCCACGTTCCCGACTACTAGGTCGCAGATGGTCTCCGGGAGACACAGCGCCGTCACTTTGCCCGTCAGGTAAGGCGTCTTCACGTCGATAACGGCTTCCTCCGCCGCTAGCAAGGAGTTATCGATCCTCGCGATAAGTTTCTTCCCACCGGTGAGCTGTCCGTCGTCCACCAGTGCTCGCCGCACCACTACACCTTCACAGCCGGTATCTCTTAGGACATCTACCGCTCGATTTCCAATCAAGCCCTTCATCACTGGTAACTTCAGTTTCTCCACGGTCCTTCCGTCACTGCATCCTCCGCACGTAACAGGCACCGCTAACTGTAGCTTCCCGTCCTTCATTACCGCTTGAACGTTGATGCTGGTGTCAGCCGTCGTCGCATCCTGTCTCGACGACTCGTCCGCCGCTATCACTACGGCCGCCGCCGCCTTGTTCGGCTTGCCTCGTGCCATATCCTTCTGGGCTGGACACATCCTCCGAACGTGGCCTGGCTTTCCACAAAGGTAACATTTCAACTCACCTTTGTTGTTTAACTTTGCACGACACTCCGTCGCCTTGTGTCCCGGCCTCTGGCACCTATGGCAGACCTGTGGGCTTCTGTCTCCGTTGGGCCTCTGTCGCACTGGCCGGCTCTGCAGTCTGGCGCTCCCGCTGAGCGTCCGGTTCCTCGCTACCAGGTACGCCTCCGCTGAATCTGCGATGTCCTGTAGCGTCTTTGGTTTCCTCTCCCTCACATGGGTTGCAAGGTCTGGTGGGCAGGCATCCATGAATTGCTCTCTGACGAACAGATCTCTCACTCCTTCGTAGGTCTCCTCCGTCTTCGACAGCTTTATCCACCTCTCTAGATAGGTCTTGATCCTGGTCAAAAACATTCCAACATCTTCTCCATCTTCAGGCTTACCTTGTCTGAACATGAGTCTGTATCCGCCCTCTGACAAGTTGTACCTCTTCTGCAACGCTTCCTTGACCTTGTCGTAATCCTTGGCTTCGTCGATCGGTAGTCTGCAGAAGCACTCCAAAGCTCTCCCGGTCAGCAGGGCAGACAGTGATGTCGTCCAGGTGGATCTGGGCCATTCAGCTGTCACGGCAAACCTCTCAAACCGCAGCAACCAGCTATCCAGATCGTCCTTCTTGTCCTGAAATGCAGGTAGCTTGGGTCTCTTAGAACTGGCGTGGTCGTCGGTCTTCTGCGCTGAGTCGTTGCCTCCACGTTGCTGGCGCATCCTCTCTATCTCCAACTCGTGGTTCATCTTTTCCCTTTCCAGCTGTCGTTCAGCCTCCTTCTCCTGTCGTTCAGCCTCCTTCTCCTGTCGTTCAGCCTCCTTCTCCCGAGCCTGTCGTTCAGCCTCCAGCTGTCTTTCTCTTTCTAGGCCTTCACGGAGGTAGTCCCGTCTCTCCTGCCCAGTGAGCTCCATAGCGTCCGCTTCCTGGCTAAGCCTTCCAATAATCTCCGACATGTTGTAGATAGCTTGTCGATGATATTCTACAATAAACTATGTAAATAAATCTATTAATTTTGATCTGGTCCGCTCGAATATGGTCGGATCCCGGACGAGCCCCCAATATGTAACAGCTGAGGTTGTTCTAGCACGTTATAGTAGGGGGGAGTTAGTTGATCTAACTACAACCCTTTAGAAAACGAAACTATTACAGCTGTAAAATAAATAAACACGAGATCCGACGATAGATTAAATAATACTAAAGTTTAATAACTGTATAGTGAACAATAAATTACTAGGAAGACACCAGCGAAACTAAATATCTACGCCACACAAAAGGAAACTCACTTACTCACCGACCAACCACTCACACAGGTCTATATATATAAACATTCCTACAGAAAGTTCCCGAAATAAACGTTACCTTTGCCCTCGCACAAACTAACCAATCACGCATCAATACGTCATCAGGTTACATCACTCAAGGCCAAATCTGGCGTAGACATTCGTATCCACAACGTTATCGAATATTCGGGAACATACTAATATTTACTGAACGAGTCAAAACACCTGACAACAAGCGAGCGAGGAAAAAAACTACTCACTAGAAAAGAAGGTCAGGTCACGGAGTACAGTACACTCTGGCGGTTGTCAACAATAAAATGAAAAAAGTAGTGGACACATGCTCAGCCACCAGCACAACAACAAAACCGGGGGAGGGCAAGGGGTAGCCCGCAGATGCTACAGGGGGCAATATTTGTTTATTTCATTAAAACATTAAAAAAAAACTTAATCTTATTCGTTCTAAAGTTTGCAGCCTTTTACAGTTTGTTGCAAGACTTTTGCGGCCGAGTTTATGATTCGTAATTCGGATAAAGTGGATTCGTACATCCTCAGAACCGTTTCCAACGAAAGGGAATGTATTTGTAGATTGAATTTGCAGCCAGGAAGATAAATAAGGCAGATCTATTTTGTCGTATTTTATTTTAAGCCAACCAGATTGTTAAGTAGACCGTTATACAATGTTCTGCCGCCATTGTGGGCTAAAGTAGTGAAAACATTGGAAGCGCAAGTTCTGTTTCTAAATTAAGTGAAACCAACCCACCCGGAACTGCGTGTCGAGCTTCATTGAACAAAAAGGCAGGTCCCGAAAAATTTGTATAGACTTCTCGATGACGAATGCAGATAAGTAGATAAAAATAGACTAAGTTATTTATTTGTTTCTGTTTTGCGTGAAGCAGTTTTGTTTCGCGTGTCTGGGGTAGATTAGAGTTATTTAAAGATTGAACTATGGAAGCCAGTGATGCTTAGCGCGGCCATTTCAACAGTCGAAGTTAGACCGCTTTTTGGACAAAAGTGTATTTGTGTTTTGTATTTTGTTTACTTGTTTAGTCCCATTTTGGGAAATTTGCCTTGGTGACATTGCAGCACAGTTACAACTAGAGCAGACACGTCGCCACAGTGCTGCTCCGGTCGGCGTTGGTGCATTTGGGGGGGGGGGGGTGGTGGGAATAAATTATATTAATTTTGCCTGAGCAGCGACTTGTTCGGCCTGCTCTTTTCGACTTCCAAATGCCAATATAATTATCTTTAACGTGTGCAATCTGCACACGTACACGGGACCTCCAAGTTTTTCGTCCTTATCCGAGAAGACTACTCGAGATTGTACACCATCAATGATTAAAAAGTTACTATTTATGCCATTGTTATGTCCAAATTTGTTTTTATCTCAGTTTTATTTTGTTCTTCTAACTTTAAAATGTAGGGTTAAATTTAGTGAATAATCAGCTGTAACACTGTTGCCGTTGGCTTGCTGGAGACGTTAACGATTTCGGAAACTGGCCGTAAGCTGCGACAAAAGGTTTTAGTGAATATTTTGTCTGGCATTGCCCAACAATTCCACCCTATTAACTGGTATACACATGTATGAATTTTTTTTTCATTCAAAAGCAAATCTTCAGGGAACATGAAATTTCGAATACAAATTGTCATCATTGAATATCTTAAAGGCTTTTTTTCAGGTCCCGCTTCATGAACACGTAGGTTTCCATCAAATCAGATTGTAAGAGTCTTTGTGGTACCCACTCCATAAGTACGATCCTTGGGATGAAACCATTTAAGTGACAGTATACCTCACGGTTGGAGGACGCTTTATGAACGTTCAGGCTTTCGAAAAATGAATTATACTTGCGATGTTGACGATACGTTGTGTCCGATGGTGCTGGATCTTCTTTCGTGCCTCCAACAAAATATTTTGGTGCTCTTAGCTTTTCAAGGAAGGCTTTTATTGTGATATACAGATAGTTAATTTAATCCAGAAAAAAAAAAAAAAAACCTATCATTTTGCATGCTCTGTAAAATGTTTGATAAACTACCAGCTTGACAGTGGCTTGAGACATCTTGGGGGAGAGGTCACCATCAGTTCTTTTCACGGATCACAGAGGCATACAGAGCGTTCCCTCGACCTTTCTCGGAAATTGATCCTGACATGGCACTGTGACCCGCACCCTCTTACCTGGGTCATTTTTTTTTCTGGTGGCAACTAAGACACTGTCCACTTGGCACTGACCTTATTAGTTACACATGAGCGCAAGTTCGACAGTAAACGAAACTAAATCCGTGGAGATGGACGTTTAATCTGTATTTTCATTGAATTCTTTTGTAGACTCGGATCTCATTTAGATGAACACTAACATGCGCATGGTGACCTGAATGAAGCGCGCTGGTTTAATCGTGCGTAGGGGGAGATAACAAACAAGGGTACCCTGATCCCAGCAACCGAATACAGTTTTAAGGATGGTCTGGAATGATCGGGAGTATTCATTGTACAACTGCACAGATTTCATCAGAGCGTTTTTTGTCTTTTTTTTAACTCCATTGGCAGGTCGTTAAATAAACAAGCATGGCAGTGTCAAACCATTTAAATGGCCTGTCATCATTGCTGTGCTAATTAATGCTATACTCACCGATTTAATGCTATTGCTATCCTCTTTTGACCGAATAGCGTCATGCACTAAAGCTTAAATATTGTTGGCAGCGTGCCATGGGAGGTTAAGCCGTGTTTTCATGTGTACGGAAACGGAAACGGCAAAAATCCATCAAGTAGTAAAAAGAAAGAGCGTTTCCGTGTGCACCGAAAAGGCCTTCCCGTTCACAGTCATGCTTGAAGGGTTTTTGACATTTCTCTGGCCGTGTCCGTTTCCGTTTCAGTGCACATGAAAGCGCAACTCTGGCCCCACATTTGATTGTTTCTTTAGTATTTGGATTTAATAATAGTAGCACTCCTGAGCAGTTCAGAACCACCTATTCCTGCATTCTTAGTTTACACGGCTTGGGACGATATAGAAATGGGATACAGGAGGTGAAAAAGGCATGGGACATGGGCAAGCTTGGAGTGGCTTACAGTGTCAAGGACTATGCTGGCTATTAGCGTTGATATTAGTCTCTCGTGCATCGAGCAAGTCACTTTGATATCGACAATGCGACCGCGGTGTTTTAATAAGAGGAGACGACAAACCGCGTTATTCTTGTAAATGGCTCTTGGATGACTTCACTCCTTGTCGCCCGTGGGAAATCAGTTGGATTTCTGTTAGTCCTTTTCTGGCAGTGGCTTAATGACGCCTGACAAAGTCCCTTCACACAGCCTGCCATTTCTCCTCTCTGTCCCCCATCCTGTTCCTGCCCCCAGTAAATTTTTCCGTCTTGTTCAGTGGTTCTTAAAATGCCAAGGCACATTCCACACCTTGCCGCGGATGGTCGGTGGTAGGGTCTCCTTCTGAGCCATCGTTTAGTTATATCAAAAATACTAGAATTGATAAGATGAGACAGCTAGTGCTTTTATCGTGCACAAATTTTGTACCGCCACCTAGAGGCAAACGCGGAAGTCATGAAAAGTAACGTATTTTACAAAGCCAAATAGGGAAAACGTTGAATTTTGTTCACTGCCCAGCTATCGCTAATTGCCTTGATTGACGTTACTTATTGTGGAATTATAACCTCGATCGCTATAGGAAAATTCTGGCCATTTTTTTTTTAGTCGCAGTAGCACCGTCACAATTTTGGATCATAAATTTACCATTTATACCAAGCATTCTTTTCATACTGTGCGCCTTGGGCCCTCCCCCCCCCCCCCCCCCCATCGGCGCGCAAATTGTGTGAACGTTTTTGCTAGTGGTGCGAAGAAGACAGTGTCTCCTCTTCTAGTGTCTTTGGCTATACGCTAGCTTTCGTTTTGTTTCTTTGTCTAGCACTACGTGACCGTAATGGTGTGGATATGCTTTCTCCAAACACACAAACTTCAAAACTTCAAACTTTGGACTTCCACCCCTTGCCATCCCAGGTTTCCTTCAGTTTCTTTCCCATGTTGAATTGCCATCTAATAGTGTTTTCACTGTTATTGTTCTTTTACTAGGGTAATCATTGAAACGATTTGTCCCCTTATAACGACAAGGTTCCAACTCGCTTCTGTCAAGTTTTGAGAAAATTGATGATTGAAATTTCATGTGCTCATAACTTTTAGTGTACTTCATTTGATATTACTAGCCGACCCGCGCAAGATAAATCTTGCAAATTTTCCTTGTACCAAGCACAGCTGTATATCTAGAGTAGATCTAAGTCGCATTAATTACGACACTTGGATCCGATGCAAAGACGAATACATCAATCTTTTTGTTATACCACAATTCCTTGCAGAATACACCAATGTGATAAAATGACTTTCGGACGGACATGTGCAAATAGTGACGTAGAGCGCAGTTTCCGGTCACACGTTTCGATTCTATCCGATGAAAATGCGCCTTGTTTTTGCAAACATTTTTTATATAAATAATAGTAAAGACTGATTTTTTTCCAAAATTAATGTGTCCACGTAACTCTTCGTCAAAAATTGATGCAATACACCAAGTTTCATGATTTTTGATGGAGTAGTCGCGAAGTTTTAGCTGCTTACATGTTCACCCTCTAGCTCAATTATAGTAAGACTAGAATGATGTCCTCCTACCGGGCATTGCCCAGAAGAAACAATCATGTGTTCGCCTCCCCCCCCCCCCCTCTCTCATAATATAATAAAGTTGGTAATCTACAGCCGTGCTTCAGAACTCATGCGCACCAGAACATTACGCACCAAACTGAACGCTTGATACGGTTACTTTTTATGATATGCACGATACTATATAATATTACGAAACAAACATGCAAAAATACAGATGTTACATAGCAATAAACATTGTTATTTTTTAAAAATACATGCTTGAAGTAAACGACTTTTAATGATAGCCATCATCTTCCTTATCTCAAGTGCCACCTTCCTGCCAAATTTAAGGCCTGAAGAGTGTATAATTTGGTCAGTTAGCCATGCCAAAGGTTGCAAGTTACTGAAATACATAATAGTTATAAACACAGGATACATTATTTCCCACTTTGGACTGAAGTATCTCCCCATTTCCTCCCTGGGCGAAATTTCCTTCCCCTAGACTTCATCCACCCTTAGGAGCTAGATGCTTCTCGTTTGGGGACCGCTGGTCTAGCTTCATTATTGTGCATCCGGGTTGGGATCAGGGTGGCTTGGAAACGAGTGTGTTTATGTTATGTTATTAATTCATTGTAAAACGCTACATTAGTATATTTATTTACAATTACATAGATATGATGTTCTTACTCTGCAGCTTTTGTAAATGAAGTGGAAAGATAAATTTTGTATTACACGTTCTCAGTAGTGCGTGTGTGATAATGGAAGTGAACTAAGTAGCATTTATTCATTTTTCGAAGTGAGAGAATAATAATTATTAAACCCGATGACATTTAAGACTTTACAGCTTGATCTTTAATATAATTAATTTTAATCATGATCAAATGTCAGAATCGCATACGTTTCAACATTATTGGTAATGAATGAAGACTCAGGTAACATCACTCCTAGTTCGTCTCGATCAATCCTTGAACAAAGTTAGGCAAGCGTTTCCACTGGCTTCAGGTTTCTGAAGTAGTTAAATAGGTCAGTGATTCTTAACTTTTTTATAACGTGTGACCACCTACATTAGCCTAGGAGGTCACTAGCCGATTCTCAGTGTCTGACTAGTTGGATGGTGACGAAACTACACTGAGATTCAACGAGATCCACTAGTCGGCTGGTGGGCGAGGGTTCATAGAAACTCAACATCGTGACCTCACCATCCAATTTTGTCGGCAGGTGAAAATCGGCTGGTTTGCGCTTCCAGTCAAATGTTGACGTCAGTCATGACAATTAGTTTCCTGGTCGGTGCAGGCATGTTGGAAGTTTGGGGATTTTTCTCATATTTTCCTGTCTCTGATCCTATGGTAGGTAGGACCGAGCGCCTAGTCTTCTCGGATAAGGACGAAAAATTCGGGGGGGGGGGGGCGTGTGCACGTTACACGCATTAAAGATACCTCGGCAGTTGGAAATCGAAAAGAGCAGGGCCACGGCCCGGACAAAATTCTAAAAAAAAACACCGAATCCTTACCACAAGAAAAAAGAAAAAAGCAAGAAAAATGAGGTGTAAATGCCAAAGGCAGCGAACCTTCCTAAACTAAAGACCTAAACACGACAATTAGTTTCATTGCGACCTCGCACACCAGCCAACTGTGAGCTGTCATTGAAACTCATTCTCGTGACGTCATCATCCAATTAGTCGAGCGATCAAAAGCTGCGGGTGGGCACTTTTGGCTAAAATTTCTCCCCGCTTAATTTCCCCCCAGAACAATTAAATTCAGTTTCCATTCCCACACACCTAGCAGCACTGATGGGGTTACCCGGGTCAATAGAATTAAGTAACGGAGACCTGAGTAAGCACAATCTGGCAAAAGAAGTAAGGAAAGAGACCCAGGACTTTCATAATACAATCCATTGTAATTCATTATCGTCCCTGCTATACGATAATGGCAAATGTCAGACTTACGCCAGAAGGCAACTGATGGTTCATTGCAATTTTGAGCATGAAGGCTGTTAGACAATAGTATAGAAAAAGAAATGCGCCAATAGGAAAAATGTAATACTTCAGTAGACTTATAATGGCATAAGTCACCAAATGACAGGAAAAGAAACAGGTTTTTCTTAATATCTCAAGTGTCAAAACTGACTTATGCCATTAATGTAAAGCAGTGTAGGTATAACTCAATTGCCTAGGTCTTCCTTCTCCGCTCCCGCTCCACCCCCCCCCCCCCCCGGCTGAGAACCACTGGTGCAGATGCAAAACAGCGCTGCGTGAGTTCACTGTAGGCTTCATGGATGTAATTACTAGAAAGGACACACTATGGATGTTGATTATCTAAACAAGTTCACACCACGGTCGCCATGTTCGTGACTCTAATGCGTGGAACTGAGTAATTCTGCGTGACGGAAACAAGTGATTGGTATCAACGGTTAAACCTTTCTTGGGTTCGGTTGCTTTGCTTATAGACTCTATTATTATTATTATTTGTGCTCTTCCCGAGCACCTGGCGTGCTCTCAATGTTGTCGTAAACAATCGTGAGCACCCGTATAATCTCGTCAGTGAAATGCAAGCAGTGATAAAATACGAATGATAGATTTCGCTTCTCCTAACCCACCTCAACATCTTTCCTCGCCTTTTTTGTGGGTTTCTTTCTCGCTCCTTCCTACGATTTCAAGGAGGGAATTCCCCCCTCCCCCGCTTTTTTTTCGAAAGAGGACATGAAATTACTGTGTGTTGTTACTGTGTTAGTGTTCTTTATTCGGATTTGTAATTAGACACGAGACACAGAATTCCGAGACAGACCATTCCTTCTTTCACTATATGTCCACAACTTGTGCGCGTATAAACACTGTGAGTACTACTCATAGAGCTCTGTGGTACTAGTCATTTTAGTTCAATTACGATGGGTTGCATTGTTCACATGGATGATACGTGCGCAAGTCGATGGACGGAATTTGGCGCTTTGAACCACAGTCTCCTACCCAACAACCATTGTGAACACATTTTCAATTGCACAGAACCGCAGCGTTTCTTAGATTATGTATTTAGCTTGTGGCAAGTACTTCTGGCTCCCTTCGTTTAAAAGACACTCGTATTGTTTAGATTAATGTAGAAAGTCTTGACCTTTTCCCCCTGCTAGAAAAGCTGTAAAAGATCCATAGACCAACCGTTTTAGGACGCCAGCCTGCAATCTCATTTTGGCAGTCCATCTGTGGACGCCGTAACCCTCCATCGCCCATTATCATACTTCTATTTAGCTTTCAGGTCTCTGCAGAACTAATCTTGCTTCCCCTCGCCCTCATTCTCTCCGAGTTTAAACGAGTTTAAGATCTTCATCTCCATGTCTGCAGGCACCTTGACAAAAACACACTGTCCACTTCCCCTGAACTGGACGAGGGCTTTGCCTGCAGCGAAACACTTTTGGTTCACGTCCTGTTAACATGTTTCGTTCTTTTTCGGGGAAAAGCAATTAATTTATGTCCTAAGAAGGGCATTCGTTTACATTTAAGCTGTGTCGTTGAATGTGGACCGGAACCCTGTGCCGAAGACATGACTGTTTATTTGTCAGAAGACAGTGTACACTTCATTGACGCACTGTACGACTATCATGACGTGCTTAGTCGAAGGAAAGAAATTAGTTACGTCTTTGGCTGGTGGGTTGGAAGAATTTAAAGAGAAGATGAGAGGGTACGTACAGGGTTACTTTAAAGGAAATAGTTTCAAAAATGTTTTAAATCGAAACTTCTTAAGAGATTTACACTCACCATGCATGGCAGCAAAGAGTAAAGAAACTGTTGACGTTTTATCCATGATAATACGAGCAACGACGTAAGTGTGGCAACTTGCCAATCAGGCGGTGGGTTGCACCGTTTCTTCAACTGCCAATGGGCAGTCACCCTGAGTGATTGGGGGGCAGCAAAATGCTGTGTCACTTAGAGTTCACACATCGGACATCTGTAAATTGCTGCAATAAACTTCAATAGCTTCTGTACATATTGAGTGTCAATGTCTTGCGTAAGTTTGGTTTAATACATTTTTCCAATTTTCTTTTTTTTTTTTCTTTTATGTAGTAGCCCTGTATATGAAATTAGGCAGAGAGAGGAACTATCATACATTTCTCAGACTTTCACAACGTAGAAAAGTTGAGTAGACGTCTTTACTATTTTTAAAAAAAATCGAACCAGCTTCAGATCGACTGTGTCTGACATTTCGGTACCACTTAATCAGAGGGTGGGAAATAAAGGTAGATCTAGCTCATTGGCTTCTGCACTCGAAAGGATATTAAGCAGTCAATAGTGTTCTAGCCTTCGTAAATCACTGTAATATGAGATAGCGTTTATTTATTTATTTTTACCAGTTGTACACCGGGGGGGGGGGGGGGGGTTACATTTTTTTCTGACCTGATATCGAGTTTATTTGCAAGTTTGACATCTGTTACTGTTTGTATCAATAGGAGTCAGCCTATCCTGGCGTGGCCAGGCCTATCACGTCGTCTTTAGTTGTTACCACTGGATTCAGCATTTCTGTGGTTGGCGAGGTAAATTTGTCAGTGTGTAGCAGAGGTTTCTCATATTAACTGTATAATATGTCAGAATTAATAGCTAATATCGACTAGAGGAAGAAAAGGTGATAGAAATGTTGAGTTGGTAAGACATTCCAAAAATTGAAAATTTCAATGAAGTTAAATCTTCGATTCCGCCAAAGATTCTGGCCGTAAAAACAAAGTGTTTCTACTATAATGAAATTGAGCCCAACATGAATAAAAACCTCAGTATTTCCTGCTGCGTGTCTGCATTTAAAAACACACTCACGGACACACACACAAATACACACACAAGTAACTGAACCGTTTTCCCCCATAATAACGTAAAGAGGAAAAGAAAATGAGCAGAGTTCAGAGTTCAGAGTGAGTGTTTCTGAAACAGAAATGGATTTCTGAAATTAGACGGAAAAGGGAAACTAAAACAAAAAAATGTAAAAAACTAAGAAAAACACTTTAAAACCAAACCAAACTGTGAGTTCAGTTTTATAACTTGTACAATCAGAGTGGACTATGAGGATAGACAATCATGGGAATTTATGTTAGAGACGAGGTTATTCCGCCATCTTGATGTTTTGTGCCCTGTCATCCAGAAACCAAACTGTAGTTTAATGTCTGTGTTCGCCCAAAGAAAACTGCTAGAATATTCGCTCCACGGCTGCAGACAAGGCTGTTCGGAACGCCACAGACATGCAAAGGGGGCAGACACAGCGGCAGTCCGATCGCTCACGGATGAGTGAAATCGTCCCATTTTTCGGATTTATTAGGGTCATAGCACACTGAGTCAAAACTGTTTTGCTTCCTTTTTTTTTTTTTTTTACTATAGACTTAAACGGGGCCTGGCACACTTGTGAAACTGAAACGTCTTTTCTCGCTAGTTGATTCACAGGGAGTTCAAGTCTGAGAGTAAACCGACGCAAAACAGATTGACTTACATTGTGGTACAAGTTTAAGCCATGACAGCCACCGGAAGAGTCGGATAGGCTGCAGCTCTTAAGCTGTGTTTTCATGTGTTCGGAAACGGAAGCGGCAAAGGGAACGTCAAAAAACCCTTCCAGTAGTGAATGGAAACACTTTTTCTTTTTACAGCGTGGTGGATTTATGAACTGTTCGTTCTCGTCTCCTTTTCTGTACGCATGAAAACACAGCTTTACGGTGGCGAAACAAATGGACCATCCAGACATCCTCACTGATCAATGACCATTAAATGTCTCCTGAAACAATCAAGAAGTTGAAACTCCGCGTGAGCTAGACATGAGGAGCTGGAAATCAAAATGTAAAAAGGAATGATTCGACATAAATAACGATTTTTGACTATGAAAATTACACTAGCCTAGCTTTCTTTACGTGGCCATAGTCAAGCGCTTTATTTTTCTCAAAGGTGTGAACAGTGCACTTGATACCTTTGAATCTTTTGATTTTCTCCTCAGCTGCATTCCGCTGCTGCATAGCCACATATTAATAGAGGGCTTTTTAACCGCTGAGCCTGAAATTTTACAAAATATCATATAACACATAGAAAGACGCAGAGATGCACGTGGACAAATTTTAAAAGGTTTTGAAGTTCGTTCTATTTTTAATATTTTCGTTGATTTTTCAGCCACGATTGAGTTGCACATTACAGAAGAAAGTGTGCCGACATGAATCGATAAGTGTGACCGGAAATTTCGTTCTACGCCACTCATCAGACATTGCTGGCCGAAAGTCAAATTTATCACCTCTGGGTATTCTGCAAGGAACTGTGGTGTAACAAAAAGATCAATTAGTCTTTGCTTCGAATCCAAGTGTCCTTGTTAATGTGACCTAGATCTAGATATTACATCTGGGCTTGGTACAGAGAAAATTTGCAAGGTCTTATCTTGCCCAGGTCGGCTAGTGGTAATAATATGCATATTAATACAGTCTTTTTCCTCTAATCATTTGGTTGTCCATTGAAAAAAGAATCAGAAACGATATGGCTTCAAGGTCTTACACTGTTCAGTACGGAAAGTTCAGTCCAATGAAAACCGCTTGAGCCGAATGAACGGTACCATTAGCCTAATGACACATAGAGGTTCAGGAATTTCAAGGCCGATAAGCGGTGTGTGTCGATAATTATCTGCCATCTTGTAGAAACAGAACCCTAAATTCTTTCACAATCAGGAGGGAGATCAAGATGATGGCGTTTTCCTCTCAGTTCCCAGTTACTTCCAATCATGGGCTTTTCGTCCTGAAGCGTATTGAAAAGGAAAAAAACATTTACCTGTCATGTGTGGTAAGTCCCATTAATGTGAAATGTATCGGTGGCTACATTTTTCGTGAAATAAGATGGATTTAGTAAGTTGCATATGCGAGTGCAGCCAGTCTCCTCAAAACACGGAGTATATATTGCAGAACTGCACACTCCTCTCAGCACTGCGAGAAACATATTGGCCCCAACCCACCGACCTGAATATCAAACTCTATGGTGCTCTGCCAGAACTGCAGAAAACCGTAGATTTTATTAAAAGAACAAATCTGCAGATTTAGATTGGTGAACGAAAGAAGAAGAAGTAAGTTGCGACATCCTTTTATCGTCGTGATCTGAATACGCCCAAAGAGAGCAATAAATGAGTGGGAGAGTGAAGTTGATAATTGACAAGAAAATTTGAGATAAATATATAATTGAATAAATAAAACAAACAGATAATCAAATCAGTGGATTCAATGAATAAACAACAGGCCTTGTCTTGTCTTGTTTTGCAAGGCCCTGTCCCTTCACTGCAGGATATTCGCCTTCGACCAATGATAGCTCTATTCTTGTCTGTTTTCCGTTCGTCTTGACTGTGCCTGCCCTCCTGTCTGCACAATATCATCTCTAAATAAATTGGTAGATCAAATAAATAAAATAAGTAAATAATAAATAAACAAATAAATAAATCCATAAACAATAGATCAATAATTGAACTGTTAATAGTGAACATTTAAGCTACAAGGACAGAAAAAAAAATTAAAAAATGATAACAACAGCCATAATTATAGCAATAACTGTTTCTTAAGTTCTGACACCATTATCACTGGAATTTCCGGGTGCTATTACGGTGAACGTACTGAGAACGAGTAGTATAAAACAGCTAATGCGATTCTAGTCAATACAAACGTGAAAAGTAAACTGAATGGCAAACTAACCTTGATCTAGCCAGCCCGTATAAGCGTATTACGTCTGAAAGGATTACCACATCACTTACCGTAATAGTAGTAAGCCTTCCTTGTTTAACTAATTAGGTGCAGCCGTCATTGGCATTCCGCTCACCGAAGAGATCTATATTTTATTGTAGGTGCCTTTGATGTACGAACAAGGCTGGTATTTGCGTTAGCGTGTGGATGAACACAGCATTCTTATTTCGTCATGTCTTAGTCAATTTTGCCGAGTCTGACAACAGTCCACGGTTTTCTGTTCAGGACACTGGGGAGTATTCTGCAGAGACTGGAACGTCACAACCAGTTTGCTGCCAGCAAAATATACGCTAAAAAATTAATTTGCAGAAGTTGACTATGTCAGACCGGGCTTATCCTCCCGGATGTACTAAGAAACTTTATGGTGCACACTTCACGTGTGCCAGCAGCTGACTGTCGTTCCGTTCCGGGCTTAGTATGATACCCTCCTAAACCATCAACCAGCAGCCTCCTGAAAGCAAAAAGAAACCCAGAATATATATTAAAGCTATTTATATCGATACGCCGGTTTGGCATGCACGCGACGAATTACAGACTACTTTTTATGCTGTTGTCAAAGGCCTGCAGCGTATTTACAAAGCAGAATAGAGAAAATGCAAGAGTTGTATTCACTGTTCAACCATAGCTTACTATGTAAAATATCAGGATTCCCTAACTGCAGTATGAATTTAATTATTGATTTAATTGTTGTTGTTATTTTTGCTGCTGTTGCATTGATAATTGGTTTCTTGCGAGTCATATGCAATGATATTTCCAATAATTAGTATTTGTCTGTGCTGCATTCAATATTGTGGGTTTCAATTTCGGAGCATCGTTGCCCAAACCTCCGCGGACATCTTGTTTTGGTTCCATTACTCTATTGACTCAGTTCCACTCGTGTTTTTGGTTAAGCTCTCCTGAGTTTGAGTTTGTATCTGGAGAATGTACGCCGACACGACACAACGGTCACATCATGCTAGGAAAAAGCAAGATGAACAACAGAATAATTATGTGGGGCGACCTGACAAAACTGGGCTAAAGGTGAACTTTTTATGCCTCTTAAAAAAAAAAAAGCAAAATAAAATATTTCTAAGACGATTTCAAGCAAAATAATTATTTCAACTGAACGCAGAAAAAAAAGGGTAATCTTTCATATTAGGCAAATCTCAGTTTCCGTAGAAATGCTGTTCCCTTCGGTGGGGTTTTCTCAGGTATTTGATTTTTCACTTTAAGCCCGATTTTTGTCAGATTCACTCACAATATTTATAACAGAGCGATGGCCGATAGGACAGAAAGAGACCCTCCCAAAAAGCTCCCATTAACCCCCCGATCATGTTTTGCTGGTTGTTTTATGTTTGATTTCAATGACCATTTTCCTAGATTGAAATTTGCTGTTATTAAAAGCAAATTAGAGCCAGGTGAATGCACTCTCAAGAGACGACACTTTCGCTCCACTGGTTTCAAATTTCATTCACCACTGCACAACCAGATCTCCAGCCTGCCCATTCATCACTAATGTATCTCATTTTCTCCGGCGTGCCTTGGGGAGTTTTTCAAGATCCAGCTATCCATTAATTAATAATTGATTTGTTTTTAGACTGAAATCATTTAATTATGTTTTACTCTGAACTAGCTATTTTTAAAAAATGAGTAAATATTGAATACATGAATGTATAAATAACAGTTTGTAAGGAGATCAAATAACCAACCGTTCACCTAACCAACCAACCGACCCACCGACCAACTGACCGACCAACCGACCGACCCGCGCACCGATCAAGCGATCGATCGAACAATCAATTAATCAGTCAATCAGTTACGCTCATTATCTCTTTACAAGCACAAATTTGGGAGCATATTAAAAAAAAGAAAAAAAGCTCAGCTCCATTAGGATTTTAGAATCCCAACTGAACAACGATAAGAAAACCAATTAATGTTGTTGGATGTAATTAGCTAATTTGTTGTTCTTTTTATCGAACGTATTGGAAAGGTCTGCACATCGTGGCTCTGCGGGTAAAGGTGGCTCGCGAAAGAGTTTAGGATATGCTATAATTACGTTTGCACTAACCACCCAAGAAACGCTGGCCTGGTACTGTGTAATACTCACTATGCACCGTTCCTCTTGCATGAGGAACTGAAACAAACGGCCAGTGCAGTGCTCCAGTAGTTTGACCACTTGACATTGGTGGGTCAGGTCAGAGATTCGAAACTCGCTTTCTGGTAGGGTTACTGTGCACTGTAACTGTTTCTCTTGCATTAGGAACTGAAACAAACAGCCCGTGCAGTGCCCCAGTGGTTAGACCACTTGACATTGGTGCGTGAGGTCAGAGATTCGAATATCGTTCTCTGGTAGGGTAACTGTGCAATGTAACTGTTCCTCTTGCATTAGGAACTGAAACAAACAGCCAGTGAATTGCCCCAGTAGTTAGACCACTTGACCCTGGTACGAAAGGTCACATAATTCGAATCTCCTTCCATGGTCGAGTCCCCAGCCAACTTAATTAATGTTTTATCCCCACTCATTTGACGACTCGCGTAATAATTTGGTCAAAGTATTATTTTTTCACAAAGCGCAAAAAATGGAAACTCGAAATCAGGCTACAGTCTCACAAATAGATTAAAAAAAAAAATAGTTCCATAACTTAAGTGTGAAATATAAACTTCACATAAATTTTCATCTAATTCCAAAGGATCGATGTTAATCCGTCTCATCTTCTATATCTGGGTATTTCATTGTGGTGCAATTTTGGCTGCTACTTTTTTTTTTTAGCTCAATGCTACTGCTGGAGTAACAGTTGAAAAAATTATGAAATTAATTAGTTGACAAATAATCTAACGCAATCGCTTTTGTGTCAACCTATTGTCTTTATTCAAGTTTCAGGCAATTTTGTTTTAAAAATACTGAAAAAATTTAAAATACAATGATTTCTTTTTGTGCTCTTTGGATAAGCCCTGGGCGGCTCTGGGGGATTGTATTTGACATCGTTGTCTTGGTGCAAAGTGCCGAGAGAGAGAGAGAGAGAGAGAGAGAGAGAGAGAGAGAGAGAGAGAGAGAGAGAGAGAGAGAGAGAGAGAGAGAGAGAGAGAGAGAGAGAGAGAGCAGAGAGAGAGAGAGACAGACAGACAGACAGACAGACAGACAGACAGACAGACAGACAGAGAGAGGGAGAGAGAGAGACAGACAGACAGACAGACAGAGAGACAGAGAGAGAGACAGAGAGAGGGAGAGAGAGAGAGACAGACAGACAGACAGACAGAGAGAGAGAGAAAGAGAGAGGGAGAGAGAGAGACAGACAGACAGACAGACAGACAGAGAGAGAAAGAGAGAGAGGGAGAGAGAGACAGACAGACAGACCGGCAGAGAGAGAAAGAGAGAGAGAGAGAGAGGGAGAGAGAGAGAGAGAGTGTGTTGCGGACACGGGTTTATCCCCTACTGATGCCGAGCGCCACAATCTAGTTCTATGAAAACGCACACGCAGCGAAGGGAGACAACTCTTAACATTCTGAGGTTTTCCATTGTTATTTCCCTGGAAAGTTACACATAAGGCAGCTCATTCCCCGGGGCCTCAGTGCTGGGTGATCAATTCAAAATAATATTACTTAATCATGCGTTAAGCCAAGACAAGTATCATTTCACAAATTATTTTATTTGAACACAAGGCCTTACAGAAATATACAGACTTACTCAAAATGACATGCTAGCAATATCAGTTATTTAGAATTGAGGTCTAGATCTAGACGATTGCGTCCTGGTTAGAGATTGTTGCTATGAATTTTTAAAGATTTCCCATAAACTTGTACTTTTTGAAATTCCAATATAACTGTCTTTTTTGCATTTTTTTTAAAACAACCATCATGACTGACATTGATATGGAGAGAAGGGGGGGGGGAGGGGGTTGATTTATCATCCAGAATTTTACTGTGGGAATCCACCGTGTGAATCCACTGATTTTTGTCTTCTAATCTGGGAGCTCATGTTTACGTTTAAGACCCCCACAGGGTGAAACGGCAGACACTTAATATACTAATGATGTTAGTTTCCTGTTTCGAATTATGTCATAAGAAAGTTAACCGCGGGCAATTGCTGTTTTGGTAATAGGCAGGATGAGCATGAAACGTCATTAGAAAGAACACTTTAAACAGGATGTGCCTTACATGCTGTTTTTATATGTTTATAGTTTGCTATTGCTACTATTATTGTTATTATTATATCATTTATTGTTATTATTATGATTATTACCCTTTTCTTTTATAGTGTCTGTTTTTTCGGTAAACGGCAATGTCTCTGCAGGAACAAGAGGGACAATAACAACAAAAATAATAACAAATATTATTTATCTTGGCTCCCCCCCCCCCCGCACACACACACACATCCACCCACCCACCTCCTACTTTCCCCTTTGTTCTGTGGGCCATTAACAACAACAACAAAACATCCATTACGAACTTTTCAAATCGACACAGTTTCCCAGGTTTTAACATTTTGATCGCGGGCATACAAATCGGTCAGTCTATTGTGTAAGTTGGTCGCCCCTAAACTGACAGTAAAGATCCCACACTTCAAGCCAAGTGAAGACTTGTATTGGTTATGAAATACGACATAGGCCTAGTATTGGTATTCTTTTATTTTTGTGTGTAGCATATGTGTGTAGCGTGTGTAGCATATGTGTGTAGCATATGTGTGTAGCATATGTGTGTAGCGTGTGTAGCATAATTATGTGTGTAGCATATTTGTTAACTGACCAGGAATATCTCAACTCAATTGGTTCTTTGGCCAAATAAAACTGGATCATTACTGTAATACTAAAATATCACATTACCATAAAATAAATAAAATGTTGAGATAAGGGAAACAACTGCAACAATTCGTTCCTTTATCACCGGTTTTTTCCCTTGTATCTAAATTGTCTTCTCTCATGCTGTTTGTCACTTTGTGCATTAATTAAATAAAATGGTATTGTTTTCAGTAGGCAACAGTAAACGTTCGGATGGAATTGGATGGAGCACTTGGTTATTATGTTTTTCACTAAAATTAGATTTTTACGAAATGTACTAAACTTAATGAATAAAATGCCCTGCGTATAATCCACAGTTTCGTAGATATAAGTATTTGACAACGCAAAACAAGGGGGACATAGGTATATTATGGTGGATTAGCTCAGAACTTTAAATTACTAATCACGCACCGGATCTGAATCTGTTAACTGTTATAATTCCCTCGATCATTAGCTTAAACGGTTTTGTGCTCAGAAACTAGAATTTTCAAGTATTCATTCAGACAGGTAGGGGAAAAATAAATAAACATGACACTGCTTTTCACAGATGTTATTGACAACATCTATGTCTCGCTCATCAAATCAAATAAATGGTACATTATTTCTTCATGTCGTTGCGGAGGGAAAGGCCTTCGCTGTTCTAGTAGAAGAAACAAGAACTAAGGGAAACAATAATATACAATTGCAGCCCTAATCCAAGTTACTTCCCTTTATTCAGCAACGAAAGTAAATTCTTATTGTGCCAAAGATACTAGAAACGATAAGACAAGACAGCCCCTTCTTCGCACCTCTAAAAAAAAATCATCATGCACACAGTTTGCGCGCTGATCGGGTGGGGGGGGGGGGGGGGCTCAAGCCGCACACCATGAAAAGAATGTTTGATATAATGATAAAGTAATGCTGCTGATTTGTTACAGGGTTATTGCGACTGAAAAAAAGAAAACATAGCCAGAGTTTTCCCACAACGATTGAAATAAAAATGACAGAATTTTGATAAGTGACGTCGATCAAGGCCAGCAGCTATAGCTGAAAAGTGAACAAAATTCAATATTTTTCCTATTTGGTTTGTAAAATACTGCATTTTTGCTCCCAATATCTCAGTCATCTGTTCAAAAGATCAAGAAATATGGCATACCAATCTAGTCAGGTTTTCAAAGTAGAGAAATGATGGCAGGATTTGTATCAGATTACTTCGCCGGGGCATGGCTTCGGCCTATATCATTCCACTCGTGTTGTATGAGTAACTTGGCGACAGACAGAATGTTAATTCTGACGAGATATGGAAGCTTGAACTAATTAACTACCACCAGAAAGCATTCGCTTTGCAGTGTATGATCAACAGAAGCGGAAAGTGATCCATATCAATTGATTAATCATTCCTGAGGAAATTGGTGATCTGCCCACAGAGAAATTCTATCAAAGAACTCATACTGCTCCCTATCGTGTCTCAAGCTGGTCGCTGATTGGTCACATCGTTTCTGTGTTAAAAATGCTATTGAAAGGTTAACCGTCATACTTTTTAATTCTACTCGAAGGAAATGCGTCTTTTTTTCAGGTTCAAACTGTCAGAACACTTTCATGTGTTCAACTTAGGTATGATTCAAAATCAACGAAAGTATTAAAAATATAGCGAACTTCAAGATCTTTTAAAATATGCCCACGTACACCTTTACGCCTTTCCATCCATAATATCATATTTTGTAGAATTTAAAGCTCAGCGGTTCAAATGCCTTTCATG
>OZ007567.1:110126975-110141975 GCA_963931925.1 Onchidella celtica | reverse complement strand
CCTCACTCTCCTCTCCATTCTCTTCCTGTTCTGCTTCCGATTCATCTCCAAAATCTTCCTCAATCACTCCATTTTCTTTTGTCCGAGTTATGTGGGCACTTGCAGCTGCATTGAGCTGGCATCTAGGCAAGTTACTGAAGGTTCCTCCCGCCTCGTCATCTCCACTGTCTTCATCAGGAGGCGTCAAAAAAATTTCTGCAGTCACGAAGTCTTCATCTTCAAGCATAGACATAACCTCATGCGCCGTAAACTTATTCCTGTTTGGGCTTGGAATTGGGGTTGGGGACAGTGGAAAAAAAGAATAATATCAAAAAGAAATTATTTTGTGATAGATGTAGATCTATGTGTGTAAAATATACTGCATGAAATCTAAATTTCATTATCAGCTGAATGGGACTAGGTTGCACCCCATCCCCCTCCCCCCTCCCATGCCATTGTCATCATCGAATGCTCCCAACCCTCCCCTCACCTCACTTGATGTGAACGGCCCCTTACCATTATTGCAAGTATTGCGGTGACAAGATATGTCAGCAGAGTAGGCCTCCCCCCCCCCCACCCTGCACACACACACACACACATCCAACCTCTAGATCTAGGCCTAGTCACGTTTCTATACATCTCGCCAACCTTACCCAGCCTGCCCACCTATGTACAGTCAAATACAGTATGATAGCATGATAGGCACATGCCTATCGCAAACCACACACAGACTAAGCTGGCATTGCAGGCATGATTTTAGAGGTACCCATTCGCTACTAACGCACCCTGACAGGGTGCACTGATAAAGTTGCACTAAGTCCAATGGAAAATGAACCAGTCATCTAAAATAGGAATTCACACATTTATTATGATAACTAAAGTACATAATTCCGTAACAATCAGAATTTTTCAACTAGCGATGTAATTGCTACACTTACCGATTTGCAGAGGTTGAAGGCTGGTCCATTTTTTTTCTCAATCAATGTTTCCCTCCACATTAGCTGAACAACAAAAGGCAAGGGAAATCACTCTAATCTATATTGAGCATGTAAAAACAATCCACTTCAAGGGAAAAGAAACAAAATTTGGTTAATAGTACATGTTGATTCCAAAATGGGTCATTTTTCATTTGCACCCCAGGGGGGTGCGCAAGTAGAATATGGGTAAAAAATACGTAACCTATTAAAAATAATATACCATCCACGAATTCACACGAGGTGCTCCAAAGAGTTCATACAGTATTTGGAGAAGGGTAGAAGGATTTGGAGAAAAGGTGGGGGGGGGGGGGTGTGTGAAAACACAACAAAACTTGCATTGATATTGTTTACTGTTTATTGTTTACACCTTTGTTTTCTGTATCACTCATAGCGATATTGATTATGTACTGCTGTTAGGGTGTCTCTCAGTAGGTAAAGCAGTATTCAGGAGTTTTCTGCACCTTTCTTTCGAAAAGAAGACAGGATCTAATGAGACCGTTGATGAGCATCGAATGATCGTGGGAGGGTACCGTTAGTCCAGCTAAAACGGTAACTGACTAAGAGAACTCCCACCGTTAGGCAATACAGCGCAATATTGTACCCATTTACTTAGAGAAAATCGTTTTGCTGGTAAAGAAAAGAAGTCTAGTTCTAAACTGAGTAAATAACTTTGATCTGGAGTCGCTGAACGGAATGTTATCAGGAAAATGAATAAAGCGTAAATCAAGAGAAAAGCTTCTACTGAATCCATTTGTGGAAAGCCCCGATGCATGCTTAGACACAATAGTTTAATGGCATTGTCCTTGCACATTGCAGTTCGCAAGGAAATACATTTCCATGGGCTATTGATCCGTCCTTATCTAAAGGGGGAAAAAAAACAAAAGAAATCCAGCCGATGCCATTATTACCTAATGAAAGCTTCTAGACATAAAATCGACAGAAATAACTAGACTTCCGTAAAAGGCCTACACAAGAGCTACGAGTGCTCGATTTTGGCGATTTAAACCCTTCCGCTCCCACCCACCATGTACGCTGCGTCCCGTATCCTCATCTCTCATGGCTTTATCGCCCACCCCCACAACTATTCGTCAGTTAATTTAGAAAACAACAACAAAACATTCAATGAAATGCTTAAAATTATGACAGAACAAGTTGATTGTGTTTGGGCTCACTCATTAGTGGGACACTTGGCGTAGTTTCCGCTTACCCAATCCATCAACAGAATGTACCCTTAGGGCCCAAACACAGTGGCTTCGGTTTTGTCTCGTTTTCAGCTCAATTTCGGCAATTTTGCCGAAGTACGACAATCTGGTCTTGCCGATAATAGGAATAGTAATGTCAAAAACTTCCACGGCGCCTTTTAGAACACACAATGCATCCGCTTTCGGCTCGTTTTGTTTTTCTTCATGTCTGACTTTCTTTCGGCAATCTGCCGGTAGCAAGCCGCAAGCGAAACGAGATCGAAGCTATTGTGTCTGGGTCCTTAGGAGTAGACAAGGAGCAGTGCGAGTCGTATCACGTGTATGATTTAACAATCCAGGTGTTTCTTCCCTGAAATCCCATAATTTTACCCTCAGAGTGAATGTCCACCTGGTCAAGAACCACTGCTCCGGAGACAGGACAGAAAACTAAAGACAAAATAATAATCCGCAGCTCCTCAAGTCCCATCCTTCATCTCTCAGTAGACATTGTGGTTTACAGCTCGAAATGTCCTTACTTTATTTGATGGGCACTTTATTGATCCTGGGAGAAAAAAACCTACTTGACATAGTTCATGTAGTTCGCAGAAAGACAAGGAAGAGACGTAAACAATAGATGAAATAATGGCGTTCCATCAGTACACTGAATGATGCGGTTCAGCTCACAAGGAAGCAGATACAAGCCGAGAGACTCACTCTATGCCATACACACACATCCCCTACCCCTTCCCACCGACATATATACACACTCATTTGTACATACACTGCTCTGAGCTACTAGCATACCGACACTTGCTTCACAGCTACAAACCATAATTATGAAAAAAAAATCGTTCATAACATGAGAGATAGTCCCAAAAATTTATCTGACCCCACGTACGCATTCACGTGCGCAGGCGCTCAGGCACGCATACACGCGTGCACACACACACACACACCACGCTCGCACATGCATGCAAACGCCCGCACTCACGAACGCAAGCACGCACGTACTTCTCAGAAGTGGATACCCTTTAATAGTCTGTCGCACAGAAAAAAAAGTCCTAAATTTTTAGTTACAATTGAATCAGATGTCATAACTTGCCTTTTGTATGTGATGTTTTCTCCTCCAGGTGCGGCGTTTTTTTGGTGTCTGTTTAAAACTTGAGACCATCAAGTATATATATACTAAAAAAAAAGTGGCTACTTCAGCCAAAAACACTCACAGTGAGCTTTTTCTCAGCTAGTTGTGGCTAAATAACCGGCGGTGTTAATCTGGCCATGTAGCCAAAGAAGGGGTCGTTGTGACCAGTAATATTAGCCAAAACTGTAATCCTAACGTAACCCATGCCTTCCTGGAAAATTCACTATGCAAACAAAACCCCATTCGGCCCGAAATCTGCAAAAAAATCAGCCAGGGATTTATTAGAGCGCAGTCCACTAGGGTGACAGGAAACATTATTCAGTCCAAGATACCACTGACTGTAATGATTCAATAACCATTTTTGGACGGCGAATTTTGAGAGAATATACTAGGGGAGGCCAAGCTGTGGCTCTTTGGCCTCCAATATGCGGCTCGTGGAAATATGTTGGCTGGGCTCTTTTTTCGTCACAACAGTTTTAAAATACTACATACATGAATAAATATCGTTGTATACATTATGTATTTCTTAATATTTATGCCCTAATATTCATATAAACGTTTTGTAACAAATTGTGTAATGTAACAATAAAAACGTGTGTGTAACTTTTTTTAATATCTTGTGGCTCTCGAACATCTGAGGTTTATCGTATGTGGCTCTCACATTAAGCAAGTTTGGCCATCCCTGGAATATATTAATTGACGTTCAGAAACTAGAAACGACTTAATGGAAATGATTCTGTTTTCGGTAGATGCAATTCAAATTGTAATCATCTTGAGAAATTCTCTGTTTATAATTAGCAAATACGGCGACAGAAGACATTCAGAATTCTGATAAGCTGCAGAGAGAGAACTTGTGTGAGAGCTTGTGGGCAGGTTACTTAGTTTACTATCCTTGTTTAAGAGGTTATGCGGACACGTTTTTCTAGAGGTAAAGTTTTCACCTCTCATGCCGAAGAAACCAGGTTCGATTCCTGGTTGGCGTTTTCCTGTCCCTGATCTACGGTAGCTAGGACCGAGCACCTAGTCTTCTCGGATAAGTACGAAAAACTCGGATGGCACATGTGCAGACTGCGTTAAATATACCTTGGTAGTTGGAAGTTGAAGAAGAGCACACCTAACAAAATTGAAAACAACAAAATGGGCTTATTCCTATCATCCTCTTTCCAAGAAAAAAAAATTGCCGACCGGCGCTGTGGCGACGGCGTGTGTGCACTATTTTTGTCTGGGCTTCAATGGCACTGAGGCAAGTTTCCCAAATAGGATCAAAGAAATATTAATACAAATACAATACTTGCAGACAGATCTAATTAGTATGCTACCGCAGATCTTAGTTTCGATTCTCCCAACAGAGTTGCAGAGAGCTTAATCAAACACTGCCTCCCTCTAGGAATCATGATGAGCTTATTCAGCTGAGATTGGAGTCTGGACAACTAATGAAAGATCTAAATGACATTGTGTTCCTACTGGCACATGTTATATCGGATGTGTGCATTAGGCGGACAAGTGCCAATTTGTTGTTGCGCGTGTTGCTGGCACGTTGCAGTCTCGTCGCCCCAGCAGATACAATAGGATGAGATAGGTAGCGCGTTTAGCCTGCAGATTTTTTACCTCCACCTAGCGGCGAATACGCGAGAGTCATGAACAATGCCATACTTTACAAAGCCAATACAGAGAAAATATTGAATTTTGTTCGCTGTTCAGCTGTCGCTGCAGATCTTGATAGAAGTCACTTATTTAGTAATTATGACTTCAATCGCTATGGGAAGACTGTAGTCGCAGTTTCAATGTAACAGATCCGCGTCATTAATTTTTATCCTTATACCAAGCAATCTTTTCATGCATTGCGCCATATTTATGCCCCGTGCCCAATCACAGCGCTAAAGTTGTGGGCGTTTTTTGTGGAAGCGCAAAGAGGGGAGTGTCTCATCTTATTGTATCTAACATCTTTGTTTAAATCCAGGGGAGGGAATGGGGATGCTGACAAATATGAGACATTTGCTCATTACAGAATCAAAGATAACATGAAACCGTGAACCGACAGGAAGTTCGCCTGTCGGCACCTAGCTCTACCTTCATTAACTAACAATCAAAAAATGAAAATCCCCAAAGTATTCAGTTTGCCAAAATAAGGCTCCTTTCCCAGAAACTACAACAGCAACTATGGCGATGATGATGCTGATGGCGATAAAAAAAACAATAAAAGCATGGAGACAAGGGTTAGTGAATTCTGCCCCCCCCCCCTTTCCATCCTTCACATACACACCGACAGGACATGCCTGATGATAAACAGAAGAACATGGGTCTCAGATACCAGGGTCAGTGACTTCTGTCCTATCTGCCGGCCCAGGAACTGTCAGTCCACATAATAGCAACATTCAATCTCTATTCCGTTAGTGACATTCTGGCAGGCGGTGGCTGCAATATTAGTGCAATCATTCTGAGTATGTATCCTACGATTAGATGGGTAATTGAATGTCATTTTGAATTATCAAAAAACATAACCGCTGAATTGGGTATACTTCTTATCTTATAGCCATCTTTGATAAAAGTACACAACCAAATTCAGACTTTTAAAATTCCATTATAATGATCATTATCGAGCGTCATGTACATCATTTCCAATTGTTTCAGTAATTCGAATACTGTGCGATAAAACAACGATGCTTATGTCTGAAACCCTTGAAGTCTCATCAGTGTCGTGCAAATAAGCGGACAGCACCGTTTTACTGCCTGTCTTGACACTAATAGCCCACGGTGAGAGATCCTCGAATTTGCCGGCAAGCCACGTCGTGACTAACAATAGGCGGTAGCTAACAGCATGCCTTATTGGGCCCATTATATCAGAGCAGGTTAATTATCTACAACCCCACAGACATTCCCTGTCAGATATTTTATCTCCTTAGAAATAATCGGACAGGAGACCTTTGTCCCTGGAAAATGAGTGACATCGCTAAGATTGTTTTGAATGGTTATTCCTTAACATTATCTTTCATAATTTGACTGAATGTTTCTACCCACACAACTTCGATTTTGGAGAAACACCGTTTGGCCTATGGAAAGCTAGTACATTACCACAGTCATACTATATTGTAAAGAATATTTCGACATGTGAAGTGTGGGGTTTCTAATCACCACCAAATGAAAGTGAGAAATAACCACCAAGTCTGATTAGAGAATATCACAAATACCCAAGAATAACAAAATAAAATTAATGACAAATGGTGAAACCTCGACTCTAAAATGTGTTTAATTGCTGCTGCATATGCCTTACATGATGACGTAAATTACATATAATAATTATATTGATGACGTCTTGCTTTCATTTTTCTGTACTGGTAAAAATTCCTAGTGTACACGCAACTATTAGTACTATTACCGATTTTAATATCAGGTTGTGAAGCAATCCCCTTGCATATTTTTTACAGTTCAAATTTCGTTAAGACGAAATGGTTTAGACAACCGTGCCAGACTTGGACACAAGGTTGTAGCAAGGGGCGAAATTTATCTTGAAAAAAATAAATAGTTCATTTACTTCCGCCGATATTATAGGTAGAATGCGCATGACGTCACAGAGTTTTTGTTTTGTACTTCCGCCAAACAAGATGGCCGGTGGATCAGCTGATGAGTGTAACTTCGAGATGTGTCTAAGCAGTTAAAATTCCTGAATGTTGCATTGCAGTTGACTGTTATGACAGGGGTGGAAAGGATGCATCCAAGCTGGTCAGATTCCCTACCATCCGTGTAAACTAGAGAAAGGAAGTGAAAGAATTGACCGAACGTCTCCCATGTGCGTATACACACATGTCATTGTTTACAGTAGTGAACTTTTTTAAAACTCGCCGCCGATTGGTTCGCAACGCCTTAAATGGGTCCGGACAGACAAGATGGTGGATATGCGCATTCTACCTATAGACAGAAACCTGAGCCCAAATGCGTTGTGGTGAACGGCATTTTAAAAAAAAAGAAAATTTAACAGTAAACATGAAAACAAATAATCTGGCAGCCTATCAATTAGGCAGAACTGCCAACATCGTAGTGACGTCAATACCATTATCTCAATGAAACTAGCAACATTAGAAGTTGCTTTCACAGAATACCGAGCTGCGTGCCAAATAATAA
Source organism: Onchidella celtica (assembly GCA_963931925.1). Classification (NCBI taxonomy): domain Eukaryota; kingdom Metazoa; phylum Mollusca; class Gastropoda; order Systellommatophora; family Onchidiidae; genus Onchidella; species Onchidella celtica. Next base: position 110,134,578 of record OZ007567.1, on the reverse strand, counting down.
TGCTGTTGCCAGATCCGGCAGCGAAATACCACGAGAAAACATGCTGGGGAGCTGACGTGTTTACTTCGTTAGTTAAACCGCCAGAGGGCAAAGATGTGGCCAGGAAACTGACAAATTTGGGCGAGGATTGGGGGGGGGGGGTATCTTCGTTTGTTATCTAGCGCATGCTAAAACCTTTAAAGGCAAAAGTAAAAAGATTATAAACACTTACAGGACTCATACTAGGTCAAGGCAGGAAAGTGCTAATGATCGACGCTTGCTACGGAATTTCCTATTCGTTAACGATGACTTATGAGGACAAAGACAGCTGTCAGTAATGTTACTACTAATCAACATGCCTTCTAGTTAATTTGCTTTACTTTTCTGACTTATCCCTGAGAGATTTAAACAAAACAAAAAAAGAAAGAAAAACGTACGGGCACACACAGTCATGGAATTGTCCTCATACATGGACAAAAAATGCACACAAACACACACACACACACACACACACACACACACACACTTGCACACACATTATGAATTATGTTAGTTTTTACAAACATTATCTTCAGCTCTCATATCCGGCTTCCATCCAACTCAACAGCGGAGATGGATGGCAAACTAGTAAACCAGAAAGATGGCGCCTGGCTTTCAAAATTTCCCACTAATCTTCCCCCTTCTCTACCACGAACCTGCCACAAAATAGAGAGAAATAAAACCATCTTTTCCACCGCCTTGGTTGTTTCTGTTGTTGTTTTTTCCCAATTCCTTCTAAAGTTCTGATAATAATAGTAAAAATCTCGCAATTCCTTTCGTCCCAGGACTGTTTCGTTTTATTGCCTGGAATTTCGAGCTTCTTTTTCTTTAATTTATTTGGAAAAACCAGTTCTTCCCTGGATGTGCAGTCTGTGGGTCGCCAAAGCTATCGCCCAATTTCCTGCAATTTTGACAGGGTTTAGTACGAAAATCTGATAGGATCATGCGAGATTCAGTGGAAAAGTTGTACTTTTTACGTGGAATTAATGAGCAATGATATTGGTAATCCTATTCGTATCAGTTAAGAAAGCTCACCAGCCCCCGCCAAGGCGCCACGGGTAATCAGTGTGAGTACACTCACATTAACTGCTCTGTATCTTGGACCCTGTAACATTCGCACTGGCTTCACAGAAGCCTATCGCCACTGGAGATCTTCTTGGGTAGGCGGAACACGGATCGTTCATCTTGCTACATTCATCATCTGTCGACAATCGTTTATATCGTTCAAAAATGCATTTAGACCCCTTTCACACGGCGCGGGTGGTGCCGGCGCCGCCAGTTATGCGTAAGTACACCGGCGACCGCATAACCTTCCACACGGGGCGTGTGAAACCACCTGCACGTTGTTCTCTCCACTGTTTTTGTTTATTTTGTTCTATTTTACATTGTACAGTTGTGAAATATGGACAGTAGTCGGCTGCTCCTCCTGTACCGCTTGTATTTGCGACAGAGGCATTGTTGTACATTATCAGTGTACTTTGCTTTGATTGACCAAAGAACATCTTTCACGGAATTGGTCTTTGTAGCACTAATATTAGCAGTTCTGTAGCAGTCTCTGCATGCAATATTGTTTCTACAAATAAAAAAAAAATAAAAGAATCAAAAGGAAGCACAGGATATACTGCACACATACATTCGAGTTGAAATGGTAGACTTGGAGCTGGCTATTCGCTGACGCGGATTTGGTCCGCTACGTGTGAAGACATCCATTGAATAGCATCCTATTCCATCTATGTGCGGAGGCGGACCAAGGCTAGCATACGCACCAGAGATCGGTGGCTCGCCGCTGATGAATTTTGCTTCACCCTAGCGCAATAGGCATTGCCAACACCGCGACCCAGCAGTGCATGTTATTGTGCTAGTGTGAATCAAAATGTATGGGCGACGAGCCACCGTTCTGGTGCCTATACCAGGCTTCGTCTGTTTCACACCTTAAAATGCACCAGTTGGTTGTTTACACAACATACTGATTATTTCAGGATTATTTCCGGCAAAAAAATTACATCAAACAACAACAACAAACCGAGGTGAATATTAAGTTTGTTTTAATTTGCGTAAAAGTTGTTGAATAAATAAGGCACGGGGGAGTGTTGAGGGCAGGTAAGATAATAATTATGATATGATCAGGAGAGGTTGAAGATGCCGAGAACGCCAGGAAAACGTGAAACAGACCGGCTGCAGAGAAGCGATCAGGCCGTTCGAGGGCAAAGTTTCACCCGGAGGAAAAACAAGATATTATTACCATTTGACAAACCGAACACCGTTTTGTTGAACAAAAAAGTCCATAAAAAATAATAAATAATACTTGTTTGTGGACAAAGAAGCAAAGAAAAGGTATGTTAAGAAAGAAAGAAAAAATGAAAAAAAGAAAAGAGAAAAAGAAAGAAAAACATTTTTTTTTAAAAACGACTTCGCCTAGGTTAAAAGGGACCAGGAGAAGAAGAAACCAGCGCGCTCTGCAGGACACGTGTATTTTGATGTGATCTTGGCGTCTTGTGGCAATGAAAATGTTTTGTGATCTCTTTAAAGGCAATTGTTTACATTACAACCGGTTATATAAGCTATCTTATGATCAGATGTTGTCATTTTAAAAGTCAAATTTACAGCTCTTCCTAGGCCCCATGATGCGTTTTATTACATCTGTACTGTCAGTCAAATGCCGTTCTACATCTATGTAGACGGTTTTTAACCAGGGGTATGTTTATCTGCTATCTTATGCTCAACCTGGCTGGCAATAACACAGATCGCTTGGTTTGTCTTTGGCCAAAGTTTTCACATGTATCACCTTGGATGTGATGCTACGGTTACCATGCATGGATTGCTTACATGTAAATTAAAACAAAACAATGCACCGAATCGTGAAAGCGAATGTGTATTTTGTCTGTGTGTTCTCAAACAACACTGGCTCTCATACAGCTCGAATTTACATGGCATTCTGAAGACGCCTCCCTTTCGCTCTGCAAGAGGTTCTTGGAGGCTGCAAATGTTGGGGAGGTACTTTTTTTAAATTTGCTTTGTATCACTGACTGCTCGGATCCGATCCCTTTTTCTCACGAGCACTTGACCCGCGACGTCGATACTTCCTGCTGGCTAACTTAAACTATTCGACGCGCTCACAGAACACAGGAATACCCTGCTGCCCTACAGTGATTTCGAATTTATTGTAATAGTTAAATTTCATAGCTTTTACTGTTTACTCCATTAAATTGTTTACTCATTAAAATTCGTGTTGATTATTTCTAGACCCTTAGTTATATGGGCCGAAGGCCCAAATGGAACCCCATAGGAGCAAGCTTTGAAGTCCGCGCGGAGCGCGGCTTTTACGCTTGTTAATATAAATTTTAAAAATTTGCATCATCACAAAACCCGCATCTTTTTGGCATACTAAGTTACTTGGTGTTCTATGCCCAGAGGAGGAAATTAAAAGGGCAAGCTCTGAATAATTTCGAAATGTCGATCAAAACTCTGATTCATCGTTTTACTGCATTGAAGCATGCAATGGAACACCACAGGCTCTTCAGCCACCATCAGGGTAAAGCTTGAACAAGTGGTAGGAAAGTGATGTAACATTCTTTTTCTCAAGGTGTTTGATTTTGCGTGTGTGTGAATGGGGGGGGGGGCGGGTGGGGGGTGGGGGTGGAAGCAACATTACAACCGGCTACTTACCATGTCACCAGTCTGTACTTTGTATGAACGGGCAATATAAGTCCATTATCCTTGGAAGTGCAAGAGAGGTCTAACGAAAGTGAGAGAGAGAGAGAGAGAGAGAGAGAGAGAAAGAGGAGTGAGAGGAAGAGAGAAACGGACAAAAGAGAGTCGAGAGAGAGGGAGACTAGAGAGGAAGAGAGAGAAAGAAAGGAAGAGAGACAGTGAAAAGAACGAAAGAAAGAGAGAGGGGGAGAGAGAGGGAGCAATAGAGAGAGAAAAGGAAGAGTGAGAGAGAAAGGGAGAGAGAGAGGGCCAGAGAGAGAGAGAGAGAGGGAGGGAGAGAGAGAGAGAGAGAGAGAGAGGGAGGGAGGGAGGGGGAGAAAGAGAGAGATGTAAGATGCTTTATACTTTCGGCACCAGAAAACAGCCCTAAGGTCAATATCTCTAACATTTAGAGCAACACTGAAGAAAAAAAAAGCGCCGGCCTATCATCTTTACTCGGTTTAATTTGCCCCGGTCACATTTTTTCCCCTTTTCGCAATTTTCCAAAGCATTTGAAAACTAATGACGCCACTTTCACGCCGAAGACATTAAGATCCATCAGCAGAGACGTATACATCGACAGCCAAGTTTTTGTTGTTGTATTTCATGTCGTTTTTGTTGTTGCTATTCTTGTTCAAAAGGTGTTTTGCACTTTACGACTTTTTGAATGCCACCACAAAGAGCTGGAAGATGCATCTTTTCAAAGTGTGGAATAAATATCCGTCCATCAGTCCACCAATCCACCAATCCATCCATCCATCCATCCATCCATCCATCCATCCATCCATCCGTCCCATCCCATTCCAATCCATCCATCCATAGGATATTGCAATAATATTACCTCTCGTAGTCTCAGACCAAGAAAGTTATAATGGCGTTGTAACTGTTATGAGCGAAAACAGCATTAAACTGTAGATATAGTTGCATGTGTATTTTTAAATTCTCCCTCATGGTCAAGATAAAGATTTGATAAACCATTGTAAAACTACTGCGGTCTAATGAGCCGAATAGACAGCTATGATTTGGGGAAATTGTATAGGATACAACAATGCAAAAAACAGCATTTTGAAAATTAATTTGGTAAACACTCTATATTACATTAATTCATTTATTATCATCGTTTCAAAAATGCTCCGAGTTGAGAATTCAATGAACAAACCCTCGTTGTGTGCATAGGAAGATTTTAATCATGAAAACTGAACCAATAGAACTAAGAATAATCTAGGCGGTCGGGCTGGACGTAGCCTCATCAATGGGCACAAGAAAATTCAGAGAGAGCAAAATTGGCAAAAGCACACTGAAAAAGAGATACATAGTGGAGCTAGACCTGGAAAAGGCGCTGCGGTAATAAAAAAAAAAGATGAAGGAAAATAGGAACGGCATCGGATGTGAGAATCAATCGATATTAAACCAACGTGTCATTTGATGAGAGAGCTCTGGAAATTGATAGTAAACTCATTATCAAGACGATCCCGCTGGTTATACGATATTACCAGCACGGCGCGTGAAAACCTGAGAAGGTTAGTTAAGCTTCATAAAAAATTCTTTCGTACTGGTCATCATTTTTTAAAATTTATTTATTTGGACGCCGGAGTGCTGACGTAGAAGAGCTAGAGAGCGATGTTAGCCACCTCTGGTAAAGATCCATGATTTGCGGCTGAGGCGATCGCGGTCAATTAACGCTTTCCCAATTCCACCCCTGCCCTTATCGGTAAGCCCGACAGGTACAAAGTTATTTTCAGAACCTTACTCTGGACAAGTGATCTATTTTGATGTTTCAGGGGCTGTTGGTTCTTCTCTTATGGAAGGATGAGCGTTAATGGTTTGCGATTAAGAAACTTGTAGTCGGAGCCTTCACGCATTACATACGGGTTCCAAAACAAAATGACGTACTCACATAAAATTATTTGAAAAAAATAACGCAAAAACCTTGGAATATTTAGTCGGTGTTCAAGACATGAATGTGGGCTGTCCCGCATTTTTTGAAATAAGAAAGGATAGGACCTACATCAAAAGTGGGCGTCGTAATACGTCTCTTTTTCAGTCCATATTTACAACAGTTATAATTTATGCACCAGAAAATGAATGAGATCTGGGCATTTGTCAGTGACCAAAAATCTTGCATTACAATGTTCTTAAAACCGTTTTCTTATGATATGCCGGTAGTCCACCTGCCTTTAAAACTGACCAATTTAATTGTACCTGTGCTTCTACACACAGTGTCACAATCTCTCACTTACACAATCATAATTTATACCAATTTTGACCGGATCCCTTCTTATATAAAGGACTTGTTGGACTCTTGTCGAAAGAGGCAATGCATTGTGCGCTCATGATAATGTCAGTCGGGGTTGCTGCAGCGCCTGCTGTGAGTGCACAGACCGACCCTTGAGCAAAATGACTCTACAGATATTATTTTATGTACTCATACTCAAAGTGTCGAGAAGTACATTGTACACCCAACATTGCACAAAAGAGAGCGGACACACGGAACACGTAAACATAAAATTTATGAAAATTTATGCTAATCTTTTCACGTAATACCGCATGCCCGTGAGCACACACAAGTTTACGGGCCGACATTCAAACACAGCAAGCATTGCCCTTTAAAATCAGTTAGACGGACGGACTTGTCTGTGCGATAACGCACGCACACGCAGGTTTGTACGTGTTCAGGTAAACCTAATTTATTATACAAATCAGTGCTAATCTACCCTAGCGATAAAGCATTCTTTGCTCATTGCTCGCACGCATACATACTCACCAAAGTTATGATAGAAACATACCTACCTACCTCAGTGTCAGTTTACATCCTCATTATACCATAATATCCCCTGGCATCGCCCATAACTAGGCACTAAAGATAAAAAAAACACGCGATGGGCTGAAATAAGGACAAGCCAACCATTTTCTCATAAATATTTCGACTCCACAAACATGCCGGCAGGTGGGTCCTGCTCACCGGATAAGTTTATGTCCCTAACAGTTTACAGTTTCACACAATCTAGAGGAGTCTGTATTTGATATTGACCGCTTAACATAAGGGGTGAAACAGACTAGGCTGGTCTAGGCGCCAGACCGATGGCCCGCCGCCCATGAAATTTGCTTCACACTATCACAGTAGGCACTGTTCACACTGTAACCTAGCGGAATGCAGTGGGCAGTGCCTATTGTGCTAGCGTGACGCAAAATTTATGGATGGCGACTGGCGAGCCACCGGTCTGGTATCTACACCAGCCTTAATCTGTTTCACCCCTATGGCGGGCTAGCGGTCAATGCCATGTTCTTCACTGTTTCGTTTGCTTGTCCTGTTTCTCTATATTTGACTGGTTTTTGTTTGTTTTGTTTTTACACACTAGAACATTCATTTCAAAGTTGGTGTAATAATGATCTTATTCTATCCTTGGACTATAATGGGTTGGCTTTTTATGTGTTTATGAGTTCCCTATGACAGTACACCGCTCTGAGTACTTTTATTATTATTATTATTATTTTGTATCCTGTTCGTGTCCTGCAAATACAGAATACCACAAAGTACAATTCCGGTACTGGAGGAATCTACTCATGTCATCTGATTTCTTTTTAAAAAATGGCTGAAAATTCTCACGAGAAACGGAGAGTGCACAGTGCACACCCGAGCTATCTTGGAAGAACTTATTTCCTGTCAATTTGGAAAAAAGGAGGAAAATCTGTGGAAACTAGCCAGTATCACTCGAATGCTGTGAAAACGCGAAGTTAGGGTTTGTTGTTATCAGTGTTTGTGCGTGTGCATGTTTGTATGTGTGTAAGTTTGTACGTGTGCACGTGCACGTGCATGGGTTCTTGAACGTTTGTGTGTCTTCAGCGGCTCGGAATAGATATTGTGTAAGCGCACGTGTTCGCAAAAAGCCCTTGT
>OZ007567.1:109974475-110121975 GCA_963931925.1 Onchidella celtica | reverse complement strand
TTACAGCTGCAGCATCGTTTCTTTTGTCTAGGTAATTTTTCGGAAACTGTGGAGACAAATTAATGAGATGAAAGTTTGTAGTAAAACTTAAAACAAAACATTGCCAATTCTGCTCAGATGCTATTGGCTGCACTAACACTGTCCTTCCTTTTGTGTCAGGGCTCATGTATGTGTATGTGCGCGTGTGCGTTTGATGCTTTGGAAAGGCCTTGGTGTTCTGACGAACGTTCTTTCAGGCGTGGCATTAAGGTAAAATACAGCCTGCATAATTATTATGTACAAACTGCATTCTTTCTTAACGGGCTTATGGTAACGTTTGACCTCTTGATTTTGCGTTTTTTGTCTCCTGCTCGTAACAAAGATTCGAACAAAATGTGCATTGTCTTAACAACGATTACTGTTGATAATTCTTTGAAATTGCCGGTTTATGTTCGGGTGGTGAAATATTTTTTTTCTTTTGGCCTTGTTTGTAACGACGAAGATGACACCTCCCCCCCTCCCACCCCCCCCCCCCAAAAGCTACCCAAAAAATATGTGGTAATTAGTTACTCTACACTACATCGTTACCTTGGTTAAAAAAATATGCCCCTGATTTGTGATTCACTATCTTCTGATATGTGCATTGTTTTGCATTGCTGTAAACAAAAGAAAATGCTGGTTTTAACTTCTGTCGCAAAATGTTTCTAATACGTGGATATGTGGATACACCTAAAATATAATTATTATTCTTTGTCTCATAGTTCCCACGGAAAATGATTCCTTGATGGTGGCATAACGTAATTATTGTATTTTTCTGCACGCTCTCCAGCATCCTGCAAACATTTGATCGAATGTTTCTCTATATTTAGAGCTCATGTTGTAGTAAACCAGGATGTTGACCGAACAGTTGAAAGTTTGGCAGAGGAAGGCAAAGGACCAGATGACGTAGAACATATTACCGTAAGCCCCGCCAACGATTAACTCACGCTCAATTATCATGGCTATAACGTTGATCATCCCTGGAGTGAAGCAAATGATGAGGATAACAGCAATCAGCACCACCATTCGCACCATTTTCTTCTCGCGAGCAGAGATTGTCTGCATTTGTATTTGGGTCGTCGAAGTTTGCCTCCATTTCATCTTGCGTTTTAAGGTAAACGTGAGCAGAGCTGTGAAGAAGATGAGCGTCATGAAAGATAAAACCTGCATGACCACTAGCAGCAGGAAACCAAATGTTTCGGCTTCTTCCACACCATCTTTCCGGATAATGCCCAAGAGAGATCTATTCTTCTCTGGGAAAAATTTCCAGTCGATATACACCTTAGAGTATGAGGGAATGACGGTCATAATTTGAGAGGCAAAAAAGAAGATAACTATGAAGATTGTTACCTTCTTGGTGATAATCCTTTTCACTTTAAATGGTACCATGACACAAAGACACCGTTCAATAGTTATGAATGCCGTGATCAAGCAGGTTATTCTTGAGAAGAGGACGTGCGGCCATCCTGCTGTGAGGTATTGAATCTCCTTGTCTATCACCACCTGATCAGAGCGAGTAAACATTGGACTGATCAGGATGTTGAACCATGCTAAGGTCAGCAGGGCGCAGCAGTCTGACACAGCTATGCCCGACAAACTGATGTTCACTGTGGTGTCATAGCCTTGCTTGGCGAAGGCAATGAGATTGATGATATTCCCAGCTATGCCAAAAAAGCACAATGTGCCACTGAGGCCAACATAGACAACAACGTTGATTACTTCTCTTACCTCATCACATATTAGTTTACTGATATCCTCCGTAACGCCATCATCCAGGACATTTAAAGTACCATAGTCTCTGAGAACTGGATTACCTGTTGTTTCCATTCTAAGATCTTAGACGATTTTTCAGACGAAGCTGCTCTGTTATCCCAACCAACTAGTTCAAGCCAAATGTTCTTCAAGACTGGACTTAATCACAATAACGAGTATGTTGTTTGCGAGTCCGTTCAGTTTTCACTGAAACCTTAGATTAATTATAATCTCAGATTTTGACTGTACTGAGAACTCTGATTAACGAGTTCAGGATGGACATATGTGCGGGGTGTGGCACTCTTTGCTCTTTACACTTTAGCATGCTCAGAACAAAGATAGTGCAAACGTTCAAGAGTTCAAAAATGTGAAATACAGCCACTGGGCTGTAAACTGAGTGAGTACGATATTATTTATATGAGAACACAATTGCTATTGGGCGTGGCCAGCTATTGTCTATCTCGTCACTGTCAGGATACTTATCCTGGACACCGACAAATACCCAGCGAGCTATGGGAGACAAGAGTTTCCCAACCGCACGGGGCCCCGACCCCACGATTCCTGTCCGTGAGTACCGCCGGCATGACATCCTTTGTTGGCCATTATTACTGGCATCTTCATCTCTGGAAAAGGCGTGCAACAGTCAGGGCCAGACTACCCTAGAACGGGGACGGGATGCAGAGTGGTGTCCATCCCAGCGACACAAACCGCCTTCCATCAGTGCCTGTCTTCTCATGACTCTGTAAGTCCAGACCGCCCCCACAGATAGCATAGGTACGTCCTTCTCGACCCCCCCCCCCTTCCGAGAGACTATCACCACCTGTACTGTGGAGTGAAAAAGGGTACGTTGTATGTACAAGGTGTATTGTACACACTACAATGTATAGTTTCTGATTCGTTCAGCCTGCCTCAATTGAAATCTCCTCGTCCTCTGTACTGACGGGGAAAGGTTACTTTGACCATTTATTGGTGTAATGTAAAATTGACACGAGCTCTTTAGTACAATTATTTCGTCAGTTCAGTGTAATAAGCTATTAGCCCCTTCATTGTGAAAATGGAGATAATCACTTCTTGCGGAGGACCGACATTTTGTGGTCGCTTGACTGAGTGATGCCGTGTCGGTGGCGGAAACTGATAGAAACTACTTAAAAGCCTTTTTTTTTTTTTTGTTGTCCTTTTCATTTTAGCTTTGATCTTCTCTCTGGTAATGGTAATTCAAAGTGCAGCATCCACGCAATATATTAAAAAGTATGTATGGAGGTATGTTTTTCTGTCTCGAAATATTGGCAGGCCGCATTTCTGCCCAGGGCGGTGCACCCGAATGCACCCATTAAAATGGTAATGAATGAAAAGGAAGCCCATCCTGTGAACCTGAAAACTGTGCTTTTACAGAGTAATCCCAAACAATTTTGTTCATTTCTAAAAATAACTTCTGACGTAGATTTATTTAGGCTGGTCGCCCATTGAGTCAAGTCTATTTTGCATCCATTTTTTGCTCAGACTTGAGCTTCCTTTGAATCAGACAGCCAAGCGACTTGTTTCGATTTCGCCAATGCGCGAGGTACCGTCATCCACCGTCCTTACCCCCCACCAAAATGGAGGCAAAAATAGAAGATCCAGGGCTCTACTAGTCTTACTCCATGGGGAAATCGAAACTGAGAGTGTCAAAATACATGCTTAACTTATTCACGGCAGAGATTCCACAGGCCAGGACACAGACTAATAAAATACCCAGACTGAATGATTCCATTGTGTGACGTCACAAAACAGCGAAAGGTCATGAACCGTCAGCCATTATAGGTTTACTGTAGCGACCGACGTTTCAGCATTGCTACAATTTTGAATGATACCATTTTGACGCGCCTACTGAACGCGGAAGTTTGGTTCCGCACCAAGAAGTTAATACATGTACAACCAATGTTGACAAATAAAAAGAAATTTCTACTGCAGATAGAACTAGAATCGGAATTTCCCGAGCAGCGGCCATGTTGATTATACAGTCGTCGCTCGGGAAATTCCGTAAAAAACGACACAGCCCGAAGCTCGTGTTTCCAGTCTGGTTAATTTATTAGTCTGTGGGCCAGGAACACTCTTTCAGCTGGTCGTATCACGGATGACTAAATGACTTGTAATTTTCTGTAAAGCTGTGTTTCCATATGTAAGGAAACCGAAACAGCAACGGAAAACGCCAAAAAGCCTTCAAAAACGTGAAATAGAAAGGATATTTTCATTTGTACCGAAGCGCCATTTCCGTACACATGGAAACACTCTTTCTATTACATGATGGATTTTTGCCGTTTTCGTTGCCCCGCTTCCGTTTCAGTACACATGAAAACACAGCTTTACAGAAAATTACAAGAGCGGAGCTGTTAATGTTGACAAGAAATAATTCAAGAATACGGAAGGGCAAAGAACAAATAATTATACACTTGAAAGTATATGAACATTAAGATTTTATTTTACGACCTGAATATGCTGGTCAAATAACAACGACGAACTATTATTGTTTACAGTATTGCTGTGTCCATTAATCCTCTTTCCCCTGCTTGACGTAATCATTAACGCCTGTTCGACCCCCGGCATGGTTATGTGCCAGGAGATTCCACGAGAAACTGCATGGATTCCAGATATGATAGCCCACGGTAGAATAGTAATATTAAAAAAGCTAGTGTGCTGTGGAAAAACATGTTCTGAGAGTGTATTGCCCAGCCGCAGAGAAGGGTCTTATGAAGTCCACGGTTCGACACAACTGTTTGACAGGGACATATTTCTTAAACTCATGTCAATATCTTCTCTCTTCGCAGAGTATGTTATATCGTTGGGTTACTAGCCAACACAAGAATGTCAATTAGCATGTACACCAAGTGATCGGTCAGCATACATAATTATCTCATCTCATTCGGCACTGTGATCACCTCACTCTAGCTCTATCACCTCAGCAGTAGATCAAGAACAGAGCGAGAGAGAGAGAGAGAGAGAGAGAGAGGGAGGGAGAGAGGGAGAGAGAGAGAGAGAGAGAGAGAGAGGGAGAGAGAGAGGGAGAGAGAGAGAGAGAGAGAGAGAGAGAGAGAGAGAGAGAGAGAGGGGTAGGTGGCTATGCGTAGCGGGTGGAAATAAGGAGGGAGTACGGAAGACTGAGCGGGCTTTTCACCTGTTATGCAACGCATTGTGCAATAAGCCGCCGACCCCTGTTGGATTACTGAGCCGGTTTTTTGTTGTAGATATCGACTATAATGTTGTTTTCGAACTTTAGATCGATTAGCCTGATGTACCAATCCTAAAGCACTGGACTGTATAAACATGATAGATCTTTGGATAGACTTCGTATGCTAACACACAACAGGCACAGCCACAAACTGACTGTGCCCGCGCGCCTAACACAACTCAATAGGCTTGCCATGCTTTCTGCCTGTCGATGCACCTTCCCAGAGACTACAATTAAAGTCTGTCAGTTTCATGTCGGTCAAGCATGGCACCGAAAACTTCAACAAATTGGACTATCTTCTGAGTACAAGTCTACCAGTGAAACTGCAATGCGGCTAAAATCCTTTTTTGGCTTACCTGCTCTTGAGCCTAGTGAAGTACTTTGTCATCATGGCCCAGTGCCCTGACCAGGATGACGACAAACTCACAATGTTTTCAGTCTATGTATTTGACATCTACATTTCTTCAACTGCCAGATACCCGCCCAGCTTGTGGACTTGTCTTGAAAGTTCCGTCAGAACGGCCAATGCATGCGAAAGTTTCCATAAACATTTTGCAAGCCACTTTACATCGCCGTATCCAAACATATTTCTGTTGGTCGAAAAACTCGCAGAAGAACAATTACGAACTGACATAAAGGTCAGATCATCCTATCAGTACCATAATGTTCCTGTGAGACGCTTGCGTGAGCGTGCGAGAATTAGGGAGACTCTCATTACTGACTACAATGAGCAAAGGCTGTCTCAGGCAGAGTTTGTGCACAAAATGGCTCTCAAGATGCTACCCGTCAAGTTGTGAGGCCCCTTTTAATATTTTTAAAACAATTTTTATCATGGTTTTAACAGCTCTCAATCTAAACATTATCCTGCTCAAAATCCGACTTCCACACCTCTCCGTGGTGAGCAGGGGGCAACACGTATCAAGACCGTTTCAATCAGCTGTTATAATTACATGCTTTTAATTCTTACAAAATTCACCAGAAAAAAAAGCAAAGAAACAGTCTCAATAAGTGGCGAACGGAGGAGGTTGACTAGTCGTTAGAAAAATTAAGTATCGATATGCCAAAAACCGGCTCAGTCTTCCAACAGCTTTTACGAGCTACCTTTGAAGTTTTGAACAATAGGATTAAAAATCCGGCTCAGTTTTCCGGTACCCGGAAATAAGGCTGCAGCAGTGTGCCAACAGTGCAGATTGTTTAGTGAACGGGCAGTGTTGAGTGCCGAATGGTGCGAATGGCGTTCAGTCATTTCCGTGAAGCATAAATGAAGAATTTTCTTCAGAATTCGCCTCCCCTCCTCTTCTCTCCCCCCCCCCCCCCACCTTCCCTCCAGTCAACATTGCAATAGAGATGGAAACGCTTGAAATTCTGGTGGAAAGTACGATTGTTGTTTTTTTTCCATATTGGCATTCAGTCGTGACGCTATACAGAAAATCACGAGTTTGCGTCATAGCATTATTATACAACAATTATGATCAGGGCTCCAGAAATGTTTCACAAGGTCATAAAATGATATTGATGTGTGTTAATTATTGCTCAAAGCAAAAAGTTGAACTGGCAAGGGAGCAAAAAGATAATATTTTCAAGCCTACAGGCTTTTAGATAGTTGCTTTAGATCAACTCGATGCCAAGCAAATGGCTCTTGACAGGTGTTTCCTGACATGTGTCAACATTTGCATATTGTCTCATGCTCACAGCGTAAAACGTGTGAAGGGGAGGGGTGCCGGGAACGTGGATTGATTATCATTGCCGAGGTATCTGCGCTCAAATCATGCACATGTAATCCCATTGATATACCAGCCAGATTGAGGTTAAATGATACAACATCATCACACAAGCCCCAAATCCATTAACATTCAACGAATTATTCGTCACAAAGATAATACGATCTTTTTTGCCATCCGCAATTCGAAGTAGCAGTGTTTCCTGATGTAATATGCTGTTGTTAGTTTTTCCTAATGGATTGTTCTTACAGTCTGTGTGTGTGTGTGAGAGCTATGTTCTTACTTGTTGGTAATGTTGTGTGAGCAATGTGCGTGTGTGTGGTGTGCGTTAAAGACGTCTTAGATATTGTATTTGCTGTTGTACTGTTACTGATGCTGTGACAACAAATTTCCAGGAAACAGGATAATAAAGTCATATCTTATCTTATCTTATCTTATAATGTGGATTGAAAAAAAAACAACATATTTGCTTATTAATAATAGGAGACTGAAACGCAGTTGTTTCTCTTGAACCATACCAACTGCCATTGTGAAATTGTAAGGCGAGCTGAGAAAATGCTTGGCTGCTGGTCATACTAGAGACCATTCTAATCTTACAGTTATTTAAAAAAGATATTGACACAAATACAATACATTATGTCCGTAAGAGCGAAGTATTGCATTACAAATTTACTGAATCACTAAAGAACACACAATGAATTCTCTGCGGTGTATAGGTACCAGGTCAACCGCGAAAAAAATAAAGAGAAATTCGCGCTGTTGTTGCATGACCAGGAATCTCGACCCTCTTTTTTCCCGGGCTCTGGATACAGCGAACGCCGCCAGCAAGTTCCAGCGTGCGTGTGTAAGTGCGGTGGCGATTAGAGCAGTGCTCATCAGATGAAGCACTGGTTCCTGCCTTGCTGGGTTCAGTAAACGTACTTTGTGAGCGTGTGAATTCCGAGAATGCCAAGCTATCTGATGTAGATTTCTTTTTTTCCCCATCTAGATTCTAAGTAATTAACAACAGCAATAACACTACAGACTGTGTCAGAATACTGTGTGGTATTGTTCGGTGCCTGCTCTTGGACAAGACGTATGGAACCATATTTTTTTGCTGCATAGAAATTTGTGAAGTAACTTGAAGATGAATAATCGTTAAAATGCACATTTTGAAATAGATCTGCTGATATAGTGTGATGTTACATTGGATGTGCATAAGAATTTTCTTCAGTTTTGTAGAATTGTCTGTCAAAAGTGTAATTATAAGAATTTTTTTGTTTGTTTGGTACATAATCTTAGAGGTGGCTGTGTTTTCATACTCCATTGCTGTGACTTACATAAAATTATACGTCTCGCATTTTGGTTTGAATAGAGATAACTTTTGGGGTTCATTTAGTTCATAAACCAACAACAACATTAACAAGAACAAAAAGCGTGGGCTGAGAACGTTTTCTTAATTCATTGTATTTCTATGTTGATCCAGGTATATGATTTTTTCCTGACAGGGCCTCCTCTAAATGTGACATGATTTCAAATTGTTTTGCGCAGTACCTACTCCATTCGAAAGTGCGAAAACGATCCAGTGAATTAATCAGTCTTTGTTTGTGTATAATCATGTGGCTCACCCACTAAACCCTACAGCATCTTCTTGCTTGCATTTCTTTTTCGTGGGTAATTGCGATTTTATAGCGACAGCTGTGAGAAGAGTAAGAAGGAGAAAGAATTCTGTGAGAACAGAGCAAAAACAACCAAGGAACTACTGGAGCCACAAACCAGGCGAGTTTACTTTGTTAATTGGAGACAACGATAAACTAACTTGTCTGTGGTAAAACTTGAGTTTTCAGTCAGTGAGAGAGAAGATATACTGAGAAAGAGAGATTAAAATATACTAGATGCGTTCTTCCGCGACGTATGAATGGACCTCGTCTGATAATCCTAATGTGACTTCCAGCTGAGCTGATTAGACTCACTTTACCAACGTCTGGCTTTGAATAAATGTAATATTGTCTAGAAATTGGGAGTCTCGGAGATCTTGTACCAGAGAGACATTTTCAGTTGATTAGCTGAACGTGATCTCTCTGTTCTCGATGAACACAACAAACAAACAAGCACACACACATACAGAACAAACAATATTTTTCTTAGTGGGGGGAAAAAGGGAGGGGGGTGGGTACATAATACTTGGTGTTTGTATTATGGGCAATATTTCGTGCCTGGGCAAATATCTCGCTTTAGAATGATCAAGAACTTGTTTGCCCGAAGCAGTATATAATTATATATTTATATTATAATTCCTGCGCCGCCGACAAACAGTACTTCTATTCAGCGCAAGGCACCTGACAGAAAAAAGGTACAACAACAAAAGTCAAATAATTATTTTGTTGTAGAACATGGAAATCATGTACCCCTTAAAAAAGTAAGCATTTTTTTTCTATTTGTGAATAGTATTATTTCCTTCGTAACTGAAAAGCCTCTGTTTAGTTCCAAACATAATTGTGAACAATGACAGGGCCCAATTAACAGACTGAAAAACGGAACTCTATTTGAGCGGACAGGAAACTAGTTCATCCGAAGATAGTATTGTTAGCCGGACTACCGGTCATGAACTCTATATTTAGGCTTCTGTTTAGACCCAAACATACCTGTTTTTTTTTTTAAACCTAATTAAGAGGACAGGAAACTAGTTTATCTGAAGAAAGTACTGTTAGCCGGTCTACCAGTCATGAACTCTATACTTAGGCTTCTGTTTAGATCCAAACATACACATTTTTTAAAGACCTAATTAAGCGGACAGGAAACTAGTTTATCTGAAGAAAGTACTGTTAGCCGGACTACCAGTCATGAACTCTATTCTTAGGCTTCTGTTTAGATCCAAACATACACATTTTTTAAAGACCTAATTAAGCGGACAGGAAGCTAGTTTGTCTAAATAAAGGCCTATTAGCCAGAACACCGGTCATGAACTCTTTACTTCGGCTGCATAAATAATTTATACATTCGATGAATTATTCCACGCAGCGCCCACTTCCCAGAGTTTGTGTTTTTCAAAACGGTCTCTTTTGTCCTTTGTGCCGGGTTGGCTCAAATCTGAAAGTCCTTTAGCAAGACTGACAGGTTTCAGTCTCGCTAGTGTGCGGGGCAACGTTTAATTCTACAGTCCCTAAAACTGAAGTCCAAACATATTTGACTCAGTTTGCTATTGGCAAGACTAGGGGCCTTAATTTTGTTTAGTGTTTATCCATTTTTTTGTGGTTGTTGTTTTTGTTATGGCATGTTACGGTTTGATGGTGAGGGTTGCTTTGCTGCCGAATCTCACTTTGTTCATAAAACCTGGAGTAACTGCACCAAAGTGTAGAATTGGCCCGTGTTCTTGGCCAGCGTTCAGCTTCAGAATGTTGTCTGAGACATTGTTATGTTTTCCAAACTGTTGGTGAGGTGAACCAGGGATGTTGTCCTCTCCTCATTAGAGTGTTCATTATGAACGCTTGCAAAGAGTTTGTTTTCCATTGGCCTGGGTATTCGTGTGTTGTTTTTTTTTCTGTTTTGCTTTTGCAACTGGTCATTAGGTTCTTCTAACAAGGATTTTTGTTTCGCATTTTGGTAACCCGTTTTTTTTGTGGTTGTTAATTTTTGTTCTTTTCCAGTGTATAAGGTCGTTGACAGTGGTCTGCTCTACCTCATTCACAATTTCGCGAGAACTGTACTATTTTTGCCCGTAATTTATGTGAGTGGTTTTGCTATCAAGTTTATGGTCGTTGATTGTGCTTCCTGCACTGGTCCACCATTCACCTTTTCGTAGAAACGTTATTTTTAGAAGTGTGTGTGACCACAGTTGTAGTGCTGATGGTCTTTGTTTGAAGTATAATGAGGTCGTTGACCTAGCCTCAGTTAACTTCTTTGGCCGTTTCGCAAGAATATTTTTTTTTATATAAAGATTCACTAGGTAATTATTTGATCAATTAACTGCAGTGTCGAGTTTTTTTCTGTTCATTTTTCTTTTCCAATTGTTAACTTCGTTGACTTCTGTCACCTGTTGGCCAGATCTTGATATCGTAAGTTAGAAGTTTATATGACAGCTTTTCTGTAGAATTGTCCGAAACGAAGTTTCACAGCGAAGTATAATTATTTATAATCAGTATAGTTTGCGCATCGGGTGGTGGTACCTGAGACAAAGACATTATTAAAGTCAGTTATGTGGTCATTAAGTTTCCTCTGAACTGCTAACGATGTCATAATTATTGTAATTTTGACAGTAGTCCGAATCACAATCATCACCTGCGTCCCTATTAATATAATTATTTACTTTTACCGTTAAGAGCAGGTGTGGTCGCCGAAGTCCAGGGAAAGGAAGCTGGCGTAGGAATATTTCAGAATGAAAATTAAAGCCATTATTTGAAGTTTAATTATACATAATGGCACGAACTGTGATTTGACACACCATTCTTAGATACATTTTCTTGTTTTTCTCTACTTTCTTTCGTTGTAGCCGTTGAAGGCGCACCTGAACTTGTTTATGGCTGTGTTAAACATGCGCTATAATTATTTAACGATAATGAATCGTAGACCTGGATGGGCTTTTCTAACCTGGAGTTGGGGAGTGGGGGGGGGGGACCTTTGGGGGTGGGGTGAGGAGGGTGGGAATTCAAGTGGAAAGAGCTAGAATCTCAACATGTCCTAAATCACCCTCTCTCTCTCTCTCTCTGTCTCTCTCTGTCTCTCTCTCTCCCTTCTCTCTCTCCGCCTCCCCGGGGCCGGGGGGGGGGGGGGGGAGGCGATTTTGATTTGCAGTGGGCGAAAACGAAGAAAAGGGCGATGGGACGGGGGCAAAACATGAATAGATGAGGATTTGGGAGCATACAGGGCAGCTGCTGATTGGTTCAACAACAGGCGTAGAGTGGTTTATGGAACTGAAAAAAGGCCCTTTAAAAAAAAAAAAAAGTCCATTTGATAAATATTTTTTTCTGTTTTATAATGAATAATCGGGGGGGGGGGGGGGATGACAAAATATTTAGCGCCTAATAGTCTGTGTTACCTGGAAAAGATTGAGAACCACCGATCTAAATCGTTTGTTAATGCACTCTTCATGTACCATCAAAGTACAAAGAAGCTTTTTTTTCTTTTTTCTAATTCCTGACTGTGTAATCATTTCCTCTTAGTTCTTATCTGTGCTGCTTCATTCCATTGATATGGAATCAGCCCAATCAGTTGTGTTAGTGGACTCGAACCTGCCAATAAATGCACACAAAAAAAAAAAAAAACAAATCAGAAGGAGTGAAAAATTTAAAGAAAAATCCTGTAAACTCCGCTGGTAAAAAAAAAGTAAAAAGAAAAGTCGAGCCAGGTGATAATCATGAGTGTAGAGGGAAACAGGTTTTAAAAACTTCAGAACTGCAGAGTTAGAATGCTCTTGCGTGTGCTTCATTGGTCATGATGCAATTTTATCATTCGAATCCCTCGGAAAAGATATGAATGATTAAGACACATGTGTAACGATTCTTCTTTTAAAAGCCCTGTTGATAGGATATGGCTTTTGTTGGTCCCTATAGACACTGCCAGCGCGCCCGTCTTGGGTGGGTTCACGAGCATCCCTCGCGCATCAGATGATATGCATTTGCCTGGGCAATAAAAAACATTGATTTAAGCTGATTGTCATTACACGCCCTTCTCTTGTTCGCTCAGTGGAAGAGATTGTAGGTGTTTGCCAGTGGGAGCTCAGATTAGAATGCGATTTCGTTTGTATCCATTGTGTGCATGACTCACTGAGTATAAGTAAACAGATAAGCAAAAAAGTTTTAAAAAATGATAATAAAGTAAGTAAATAAAGAAACAAAATAAATAAATAAATAAGTAAATAAATAAATGAATGAATAAATAAATAAATAAGTAAATAAATAAATAAATAAATAAAAACAAAATGAAATAACTGAATAGATACATAAGTTCTTGAGTAAGCAGATAAGTAAATGAAGTAAATAAGTCAATACATTAATAAATAAGCATGTAAGTAATTAGTAAGTAGATAAAGACATCCGTAAGGACTACCCTGGGGATTTTGCCCAACTGAACTCTTTTATACTTCTTCTTCTTCTTTCGTTCACCAATCTAAATCTTTTGGTGGCCAAAACTTGCTTAATGTAAGATTACGATCAACTTCAGATATTCGAGAGTCACAAGATCTGATGTGAACAAAATGTACACGCACTTTTTTATTGTTACATAGCATTTTTGTTACACAAATATTATATAAAATAAATATTAAGAAATACAATGACATGTTTGCAATAATATTCACTCATGTATACAGTTCTTTAAACTGATGATCTGTATTAATTTCAGTACCATAATCACAAAGTACACGTACGTAATATACCGAATTAATTTCTTCATAATCTTGACTGATGATTGTTTTAACTATACCGAACTATACGTTAATGAACTATGGGAACATCTAAGAAAAACGTGCAAATTCGAATTTCAGTAATAAGGTTAGACCCGAGACCTGTATCTCGGGTTAGACTCAAATTTAATAAAGCCGCGAGGCTCATCCTGAAGATCAAAGAGCCCCCTCCCCCCCCACCCCCTGTTATATAACTGTTACTATGATAACTATAAATTTTTTCTCTCAACTGAATAACACACGCTTCTACTGTAAGATGTCAAGGGATGCACCAGCACACCTGAATAGCACTGCGAATTTGTAGGCAGGACGTAAAGAAAAACCTTTTCCCCATCACACTTCAATTATTTATTTAAGCATCTTTGAAGCTGCTGACGTTTGCTTCCAGATTGGCTGGGAGGTGTTAGTCTCTTTCTGTCTCCCAGGTTCAACTCTCTTTCTCTCTCTCTCTCTCTCATTCTCCCGTTTTTTCTGTGTCTGTCACTCTCTGTCTATCTGGCCGTCTCGCTCAGTCTTTCTCTCTCTGTCTCTCTCTCAATGTCTAGCTGTCTGTTCTCTCTCTCCCCCTCTTTCTGCCCCCCCCTCCCCCCCCCCCCGTCTTACTGTTTCTCTGGCTCAATTCTCTCTCTCCCTCTCTCTCACTCTCTGTCTTTCTCGCTCCTTCTCTCTCTCCCTCCCGTCTCTCGCTTCCCCTTTCTCTGCCCCCCCCTCTCTCTCCCTCGCCCAGTTTTCCTGTCTTTCTGTCTCTCCTTCATCAGTATCTCATCAGTATTTCGGTCCGCTTTACGTCCTCTTACTTTTAACATGTTTATCTCAGGAGGCAGAAGGCTGACTTTCTCATTTGGTTTTTTTGGCATGTTCGATATCATACTGACTGGCCCATTGCCTGGTCTTATCTATCTATCTATCTATCTATCTATCTATCTATCTATCTATCTATCTATCTATCTATCTATCTATCTATCTATCTATCTATCTATCTATCTATCTATCTATCTATCTATCTATCTATCTATCTATCTATCTACCTATCTATCTGTCTGTCTGTCAGTCTGTCAGACTGTCAGTCTGTCGATCTATCCATCTATGTGTTCTGTCTGTTCCATCATCCATCCATCCATCCATCCAACCAACCATCTATCTGCCATTCTGTCTGTCCGTGTGTCTATCTGTCTGTCTTCTTCTGATTGCCTGCCTGCCTGCCTGCCTTTCTGTCTTCTGCCTGCCTGACTGCCGGTCTGTCTGTTTGTCTGTCTGTCTGACTGTATACTTGTGATCAATCGTCCCATCTGTTTGTCCGTAACTCATTATCCATGAATTCACTTGTCGGTTTCATTTCTAAATATACACTCCGTGTACCGCTGCATGTCCTTTGATGTGTCTTCTTGGGTTGTCGCTACTTAAGCAGGTTTTCCACAGTCTTTTCCAGAACAGATTCGCTCCTTTATTTTCCTGATTGGACCGTGCACATTTGACATAGCCATCGATCCGTACTAACGGCAATCGTACGTACATTTGCAATAAGACCGTCGGTGACATTCGGATGAGACCTTGCCTGTGTCTTTGGTCGAGACACGACAAAGGCGCTCTGCTCAAGCACCTAACTTGTCGCGATGTGCCATTTACATAACGCTTATCTCTCTGGACCTATGCACAATGGTCTTCCAAATGCAAATCTGTACCAAGAAGCGTGTGTCCCTGAAAGAAAAGGGATTGGGGGAGAAGAAAAGTCTTGATTGACAGATTGTAAAAAACAAGTGCTATTCTCAGGTTCCCAAACTGTCGAAACATGGTTGAGAGAGTCATCAACCGGTCCGTGGATAATCTGATGAATGCCCATCTTGAATAGGCCGAGGACATTGCACCAAGCTAATCAGGGTGTATGGCCAAGCCAGTTTGTCCTAAACTAACACTGCACTGCAATGCAGTTTTGCAGCCCAGCGTAACTTCATAGTTCTATTAGCATTTTGATGACTAACGTTACGGTCAGTATCCCAAAAAAAGACCCTGAGGCAGAGACAGTCCACATTGGTTTAGAATTACGTAGACTCTAAAGTACTTTTGTACACGCATAAATTCATTCTCTCTCTCTCTCTCTCTCTCTCTCTCTCCTCCCCCTCTCTCTCTCTCTCTTTTGACCGTGTCTCTCCTTCTCTCTCTCTCTCTCTCTTTTTTCTCCCTGTCTCTCCCTCTCTTTTTTCTCTGTCTGTCTGTTCTGTCCGTGTCTGTGTGTTTGTCTCTCTCTCTTTCTGTCTGTTTGCCCTTCTCTTGTTCTTTCTCTCTCTTTGTGTCTTCCTTTTTTTCGTTCTCTCTGTCTGTCTGTCTGTCTAGCTGTCTTTCTGTTCTCACACATTCTCCCCTCTCCTCTCGCCGTCTCTCTACTTTGTTCTCCACGCTCTCTTAAGAGGGACAAAAAGTGTCTTAATTCCCTCCTTGACAGGCTTGTCCATTTTCCTTGTTATCAAGACAATTATATTGTCAGTCGTCTCGAGTTGCATCCAAGTTTTAGGTTTTTCCAAAGGATGCAAAATAGTTAAAATCCCTAGAAACAAATAAAGAAAGAAACAAAGCAATAAGAATCCAAATAATGGGATGTAAAACTGGTTTGATTTTGGTGATCACACGGTTGGGGTCAACATGGCACGATGGCTAAAACAATGTCGGTCAAGATAGTATTAGTCACTGATAAAGTAAGTACATTTAGACTTATGAAAATAAGGGGTGAAACAGACCCCAGGCAGTGCTCACATTGCGGAGAACTGATGTGGGCAGTGATTAGTGTATTAATGTGATGCATAATTTATGGGCAGCGAGTCACCAGTCTGATGCTTACATCAGCCTTAATCTGTTTCACCCTTTATCCTCAACTTGCCATTAACTCATCCATTACTTATGCCTACAAGCAATCAACGATGTCAGTGACACCTATCATGCGTTACTACTAAGAAAAATAATTAAGGATAAACTAGATTAAAAGTTTTCAACCTCCACAGTTTGTCAACCAATTAACACTTTAGTGCCTGTTTTTCGTTTCATTATTACTACTATTCGTTGAGTTTGGACATTTTCTGATGATCGCCCAGCCCGCAGCTCGTGGACAAGCCGACAGACAATGGGTTAATGTTATAATGAGCTTTGTCAGTCTCACACCTCCTTGAACTGAACAGGAGAACTTGTCGAAAGCTTGGGGCGCTGCTCCCGTTGGGCGTTTTGTTTCGACTAGTCTCAGTTAAGTCTAATTTAACCTCGTCATTACCTCCAAATCAATGCTGCTTAGCGCTGTAATGCGTTGTTAGCCCCAGAGAGTTTTCGGTGGAACGATCCAAATTGAATTCGGAGGAGAGCACTTTTTTTTATCTTCGGGGACGCAAATTGGTGACGGTAACACGAAGGTTCCCACATTTTCAGGAGTCACGACTCCCTCAGAAAGTTAAAAATCCAAAGGATGATGACGTCAACTCTCTACCTGTGTTTTTAAGTCCGTGTTTATTTCTACGGCGTGCGCCATACTAGAATGGAGGTACAGGATGAACATGTGAGCACACGACACGCCGTGACTACGTGACCAGAAAGTACCAAACTGGGTACTACCTCAAGTTTCGCCAATGAATTACGCGAACACATCCATTTTGGACAAAATTCAGTCGTTAATATTATTATTAATGTTATCATTATTATATTATTATACTATTGTATTATTTATTTACACTTTTTTTTTTTGATTGGCAACGGGAGATTCATTTTGATCGAGTAAAATCGAAAAATATGATCGGAAATTGTGTTCTTCGCCTCGCTTCACATACTGCTCGTCGAAAATCAACTTTATCAGATCTCTGTACATGTATCATGGCCTAACAAAAAGTTCTGTTACCCTCGCATCGTATCCAAGTTCTGTTATTAATGAGATCTGTTTGTTCACCTATGGGCTTGGTATGAAGAATTAACAAGTTGTTTCTGGCTCGGGTCAGCTAGTTACACATAATGCCACACCAGATGGGCGAATACTTAGCCTCACATTTGAAGATCATTCAGTTTTTGGGCATTGGTGCGGTGCAGAGCTTTGATCATATCTATCTATCTATCTATCTATCTATCTATCTATCTATCTATCTATCTATCTATCTATCTATCTATCTATCTATCTATCTATCTATCTATCTATCTATCTATCTATCTATCTATCTATCTATCTATCTATCTATCTATCTATCTATCTATCTATCTATCTATCTATCTATCTATCTATCTATCTATCTATCTATCTATCTATCTATCTATCTATCTATCTATCTAT
Organism: Onchidella celtica; assembly: GCA_963931925.1. Taxonomy (NCBI): domain Eukaryota; kingdom Metazoa; phylum Mollusca; class Gastropoda; order Systellommatophora; family Onchidiidae; genus Onchidella; species Onchidella celtica. The sequence continues at coordinate 110,104,606 of OZ007567.1, read as the reverse complement.
CTATCTATCTATCTATCTATCTATCTATCTATCTATCTATCTATCTATCTATCTATCTATCTATCTATCTATCTATCTATCTATCTATCTATCTATCTATCTATCTATCTATCTATCTATCTATCTATCTATCTATCTATCTATCTATCTATCTATCTATCTATCTATCTATCTATCTATCTATCTATCTATCTATCTATCTATCTATCTATCTATCTATCTATCTATCTATCTATCTATCTATCTATCTATCTATCTATCTATCTATCTATCTATCTATCTATCTATCTATCTATCTATCTATCTATCTATCTATCTATCTATCTATCTATCTATCTATCTATCTATCTATCTATCTATCTATCTATCTATCTATCTATCTATCTATCTATCTATCTATCTATCTATCTATCTATCTATCTATCTATCTATCTATCTATCTATCTATCTATCTATCTATCTATCTATCTATCTATCTATCTATCTATCTATCTATCTATCTATCTATCTATCTATCTATCTATCTATCTATCTATCTATCTATCTATCTATCTATCTATCTATCTATCTATCTATCTATCTATCTATCTATCTATCTATCTATCTATCTATCTATCTATCTATCTATCTATCTATCTATCTATCTATCTATCTATCTATCTATCTATCTATCTATCTATCTATCTATCTATCTATCTATCTATCTATCTATCTATCTATCTATCTATCTATCTATCTATCTATCTATCTATCTATCTATCTATCTATCTATCTATCTATCTATCTATCTATCTATCTATCTATCTATCTATCTATCTATCTATCTATCTATCTATCTATCTATCTATCTATCTATCTATCTATCTATCTATCTATCTATCTATCTATCTATCTATCTATCTATCTATCTATCTATCTATCTATCTATCTATCTATCTATCTATCTATCTATCTATCTATCTATCTATCTATCTATCTATCTATCTATCTATCTATCTATCTATCTATCTATCTATCTATCTATCTATCTATCTATCTATCTATCTATCTATCTATCTATCTATCTATCTATCTATCTATCTATCTATCTATCTATCTATCTATCTATCTATCTATCTATCTATCTATCTATCTATCTATCTATCTATCTATCTATCTATCTATCTATCTAGACATGAGACAAATCCATTTTGCTTCAGTTTTGATCCTGTACGAGAAATCTCACTTTCCGCTAGTTAACTGAGATCAGCTTTGACACCCCCTGACTAGTAAGACTTGTTTCAGTCTCGTCAGAGGGCGAGCCCCCGTTGGACTCCTGAGTCCACACCTCACACTAAAACTAAGACGAAAAAAAACTTGACTTGGTGCACCACCAGGCTACTTGTATTAGCTGATACCACGCTTACTCGCACTCCTGAACTGGTCACAAATAATTTGATAATCTCTCGATATAATGGAAGAAAACACAGATCTTAATTTTAGTGTCAGCCCCTTTGACGTCAGCTTCGGAGTAGGTACACATTGAGTCTTGGCCTCCTGGCAATCAGTTTGGCCACTAAGCCTGGCCCATGTACCAGCCGATTTTGATTGGACTAATAGTTGGATGGAGATGTCACGACATTAAACTTTTGTTGCAGTGAGATCCTGTGAGTAGATAACCTCTTTGAAGGTTAATGTCATGACGTCCGTTTTCCGATTGGTAGACCTATCAAAATTGGCCGATGCGCGCTTGGGCTGGAGGGCATCGGCGGTCCTCGATGGAGAACCGCTGGTTTGAGGGAGATCGAGAGACTAAGAGACGTAGTAAACAGAAAGTTAAGAAAACGAAACACCAGACAGACGAGGGATGTTGTTAGTGACTATGACAAGAGTTGGAAGAGGTGACGATACCCCGGCGATATGATCACCTGCTCAAACTGAGCTAGTCGGGATATGCTGTCTGTCAGGGTGATGAGGAACACGTCAATGTCTTGCCCTATCAGGAATGAAATAATCTCAAGGGAAATATTGAACCGCCGATAGACTGAGAGATAAAAAGAACCCAAGGGACCATTCTTAACCCCATCACCTCGAGCGCGACCTGTGCGTCGCGGTGACTTACTTGATTACATACTGAGTGCACGATCTACGTCGTTTTGAGGTTTTGATGTCAAAGCATACCCGCATACCAGTGCAATCCTAATGGCTATACATGTCCTGTCTATGCTTGTTGTCTCTGTAAATGACCTTATGACGTGGGTTGAAGATTTGGCTCAGGAGCCCAGGTGCGAGGTCATATAAGGCTCAGTGGGTCATGGTTCATAGGGTTAAGGTACACACGTTCGGACGGGGACGTGTGTGTGTGGGGGGGGGGCAGGGGGCAAGGGAAGGGAAGGGAGAGTTCGTGGGAACTTCTGTGCACTTTTCATTAATGGCAATGATTTTTAAAGTTTGATTTTATTTATTTGCTTTCAAGAAGATGAGTTGTGTAGGATTGTATAAACAATCATGTTTCTGATGAAACAGTCAGATAACCCGCTATGCAAAAAAACGTTACAGAACAGCAAGGCCTTGTCAAGGAGCGCCACCTTTGTAATTGCCTCATGCTTGCACCCAGAAGAGGAGGGGTTGATACCAAAGGTATGAAATGCATACATGCAGACGGAGGGGGTTGGGGGTGGAGGGTTTGGGGGGTAAAATCTCCGAAATCGAGCGTACGTATTTTATGAGTTGTCTCGTCTCTAAGTGCAGCTACGGTAGTGGTACTAGGGTGGTCGTTTGGAGTGATATGTAAAATATCCTCTAAGTATATTACAACGGAACTAAACTGACACAATGTAGATGGTGGAGCTGGGCGCCGTAACTTTTCATTAATATTAGTGATTTGTTTTGTGTTGTCTACGAAGATTGCGGAATTTTAAAGTAGAAGTCCCAGAAATTCGCTTAAATCAGTACAAGGATGTCAGAGATGGAGGATGGAGAATTTGTGAGGAATTAGAGAATAGGAGAATCAATGAAAAGATAGTCAATAGAGGACTGGGGGAGGGAGGGTGAAGGGATACGGAACACTTATAATAATTATTAGTCTCAGTTAGAGCATTGTCTTTGTTGAAATATTGCTAGTATTTATTGACAAAAACCAGATTATTGGCAAATCAGAGCTATGACTTGCATGCATAACATTGAACCAGTGTTTTCCATAATTCATGAGTAGCAAAGTGAAGGTGACTTGAGACTATCCATTCCTTGGAAAATCGTTCCCTTTAATTTATGGAGCTGTGTGTGCAAAATATTATAGGTTAGTAAATTAGGTCAGTAACTATGAAATTAATGTTCAAAGTGGCAATTTTGTACCAGTAGTACCAAACTCACAGGATAGATAAACAAGGTCAGTCAGCATGAGAACACGGGATACGCAAACAGGAGAGGCTGTGTTCCTATACACAAAAGCAGTCCTTCACAGGACCAGAATTGTGAAATATGGAGTGCTTTTGTGGTCTCACGTGCCTCCGTCGTGCAAGACTTGGGGTTAAGAATTCATTCCTAATGTTGGGTTAATTTAGTCATGCATAACGGCGCATTAACCTTTTGCATTTCCTGTCCCAGATCTTGAAAGGGTTTAAAAGGGCTGGGGAAGGACCCTGCCTTCCGTGCGGTCATCACAGATACTGGGTCCCCATCTTGTCAGAGCCACAGGGTCCCCGAAACCGTGGTAACTGATTGAATACTAGAACTGGAGTGAATGCCGGATGAATGGGTGTCTGTCTTGTCTCAGGGCCATTTACTGTCTAACCAATGAGAAGGAAACCTTGGGACCGGCTAGAGTTGGCAGTGGAACCGTCAGACAAGGGAGCCCGCGATTGGGAAGGACGTTGGTACTACGAGGACAATTCGCTGGAGGGTTGGGAAGGGTTGAAGTGGGGATAATTAATTGATAACAAGTTCATTATCTGATATGGATGACAACTCCCTACGGAAAGAGTCGCGCACCCCAGTAGAGTGTACTGCACTAGACCGATACGCCAGTTCGAATTTCACAAATCCTGTACTCTTTATCCACTGTTTGGTCCTTGTCCAGTTAACCACGGGTCTCACTGACTTCTCGGTTCCAGTTAACTGTGGGCGGAAAAGACAAGGAAAAACAATGAAGACATGAAAAAGATTTGAAAAAAGTAAAGAAAATCTGTCTTTCTCAGTCAGAGATTGGCATCAGTTACCGTTTATTTTCCCCCTATGTAAATTTAGACCAGAAAGACACAGACATTTATGCACATATCTCATGCAATCTCAAATTTCATCACTAGTCCTGGGCTGTTTGCCATTGTTTGTTTGTTTATCTGGAGCCAAATGTTTACAACAAAGAGCGAATATGATTTCCGTTTCATCGCCCTAATCTCTTTCTGATGCCGCCCTGTTGACTCATTCCAATTTTGGTGCAAGATGGAAAAAATATTACTTCAGCCATTATTTTGTTTTAAAAACGAAAAATAAAAACAACAACAACATTAGACTCACATTAAAGCAAACAAGTAAAGAAAAAATGGGACGAAATTGTAATTTTATACTTCAGAAAAAGTGTTTTATTACCAAGGGAGGTCTCCTTGTATAGTTTATGATGTAGAAATTATTGTTTGGCATTTGTTATAAATATTCATTCAAGCGCACTAGGACAATTAGGTTTGTAGTGCACTGCGTGAAGTCTGTCTTGCGTCGGTTTTGACCCAGATTTGAATTTCCCTTGCATCAATTAGAGAGACAAACTTGTTTCAGTCTCACTAGTGCGGGAGATCCCGTTTACCTCCTCGGTACACAAAACTGACAAAACGGACATGACTCAGTGCGCGTTATGGGCCATAAAGACAGAGTAACAAGAGGGCCATTGAGAAAGATCTTGAAAAGGCAGAAAAAACAACTTGCTAGCGTAAGAGTAATCACGTTTCTCTTTATGCCTGTCTGCTTGTGGCCTTCATTCTTACGCACTGTTTTGTTTTATCTTTCCCTAAAACTTTGATCAGATCATAACATAAAAGCAGCTGGAAATCATGAAATCGTAAAGTAAGTTTCAGAGCAATCAAACCGAACGTCATCACTGATTTATGAGGCCTCTTTGATGTCTGCAGATGAAAAAGAAAACACAAAAACAGATCTGACAAAAATCGAAGCTCTGGGAGTGAAGGGAAGTCTCCAGGTAAAGATTTTCCACATGCATAAGTATTCTTCACCCCAACATCTGACTTATGGGTCAGACCAGAGAGATGGTCTCGGTAGAAACTGCTCGCTATTGCGCTGAAATGTCTGTTGCAAGGGGCCAGGTGAAGCGATTAATGAGAAGAATCCACAAGGATATAAGAAAGATTCTGAAATATTTGTTCTGTCCACTTCCTGGTAGTCTGATTCACTGATTTGCAGTAATTCATTCACATTATTTTTTGCTCTTTGAAAAGCTTTCAGCTAGGAATGCGTTGGTCCCATGAGGACAACTGTACAAGAGTATTCGCAAACTGCAGATGACAACACACTTTATCTAAATGTACTGTGAACTCCTTGCATGAGGCAAATTTAATTTTTTCTGATAATAGCTTTGGGAGAAGGTTATAGTATTCAAATTATGAATTTTATTCATACTGCTGAAAGTACTTTCACGATCAGACAAACATTTTAAGCTTTTAACCCCTTCTGTAAAATTCAACCCTTCGCACTCGGGCGGTTTCGTTATAGGGCCATAGTCATGGCCCTCCTACCGTTGAGACTTTTCTAATATTGATCGTAATTTGGTAGGACCTCACACTTCTTTTTCCCAGGAACCCCAACTTTCATTATAGTGATTTATACTCCTCTCTAGATATCAATCTTAAAGCACTAGATACCGACGGCTGGGGTGGGCCAGCTTTAAGATAAGTCTCCACAGTTAAGATGTATGAATTCAATCTGGCGCGTCTCGTTAATGTTGGCAGTGATGATAGGACTCGACACCAATTCCACCCAAGTGAAGACAGTGCCTTACTTTGGAGCCATCGATTCCACGCTCGTTGTTATCAGAGAGCAAACATTATGTACACTCCTATGGCCGTAAGAACCATAACTTTATTTATAGGAAAGAGTTGACAGATGTGAGAATCGATCATAATGCCGAGATTCCCAATGTTTGTGACTTGACACCACACGGTAACAATTTTCAAAATGTCATGGAAATAGTACAAAAGTGAAGAAGAAACGGAATGTGAGGCCATTCGCTAAAATGGAAAGGATGCTGTTCGAATCTATGTCCTCAATGTTACGTTTCTGTGGAAAAACTGTCAAGAAAGTTTAATACAGTGGTTTTCTTTGATTTAGTGTTTCTTTTCAATAATTCTCTCCTCGCCACTTGTCTGCTTTGTTGAAACAAAGTGAACTTCAGCGAGTATTGTGCTTTTTACTTGAACTCAGCAGGCTTCATGATAATATTTCTCAGTTTTGAAATACCGAAGGCGTTTTTCTATGTTATCGGGAAGCCTTGTTTGAAGATTTGCAAAAATAATTTTATGCCAGCTATTCTCTCCTATTTTTTCACTCACTGTTCCATTTATTCCCGCATGTTCTCACTCATCCGCTTTATCTTGCTCATTTTCATATTTTTCCTCATTATTTTATCTTCTTGCCTCATCCCCTTCTCCCATGTCCTCTCCCGTTACCACCTTAAGTCTTTCCAGTGTCTTCAAATGAAGGATGCATTACTACCTTTGCGCAACAGAGCTACGGATTAAAGAAAAAAAAAAGTGAATATCTTTTGGTATCATTGAAATTTTATATTTCTGTAAGCCGCTTTTGTCTTGGGCTTCTCAGTCATGTCTTATTCACAGGACTTCTATATATTCCCCATTCTGTTTATACACTCCCTGAAAGCCTAGTAGCGCTCTGAGTCAGTCTGTTATGGGTCGATTTAGAGTCTGACTTGAACTCCCTTTGTGTCAGCTAGCGAGCCAGATTTTTTTCCAGTCACACTGGTACGCAAGGTTGCATTTAATTCCATAGTTAACAAAACCGAAGCAAACTAGACTTGATCTACTGCGTTAGAGGCCCTAGTCGTCCTCTGCTTCTTTACCCGTGAGTTAACGGGGGGGGGGGGGTTTAGGAAGGCTATTGGAAACTGAACAGGTGCGATTCTAGGGAGCCATTTCTTTGGAGACTGACACGTTGGCAGTAGAACACTCAGTGCAGCATCCTCTTGCGGCGTCCATGTTAATTTTGATTATCTCTCACTGACCCGTTCGTAATCAAATGTTCAAATGCGAGAAAATAGAGTGTATCGAAACGTGTAACAAATCCCAGACTGGGAGATGTACTGATTATGACAGGACAACAATCACGAACAGACAAGTATAACACTTAACAGAACAACCAAACAGGCTCACACATTTATTATACATAAAGATAAAGATATACGTGCAGTTACATAGGTTACATTATTCAATTCAAATACCATCCAATGGTCATTATTCCCAACATTCATTCTTTCTCCGGGTCCACAGCCCGATAGTTACTTTTCTAAATATGCTCCGGCCTCAGCCTCACATCAAGGTATGTACTACTTGCGGCCTATCTTACTGGCTCCTGCTCAACCTAACCTCAATATCTCAATATCACCTCAATATCTCAATATCACATTAATATCTCAATATCATACGTCCCTGCCTGTGGCCAGACTGCCACGACTAAGGTGCCCTCGCTATCCTGCGCGACAGCTTCACTCAAGCTGGCCTGTGGGTAGCCTTCTGCCCAACCCACGCATTTCACGTATGCTGGCCTATCCCCTGCACTGGTCTCTCCACCACGGGTGCCTCACTGCCCGACCCCGACACCTATAAGAATAACATTACATCTCTATAACACCATACAATTACTATCCACTTCACCACTCATTACGAACCAGCAAGCGTACACACACAACAGTCCACGTTTCACTCACCATACATCTGCACTTCTCTACGGTAACACACCTCCACCGTATTACACAGTACTCAGACTCGCTACGAGTCCATGATCCTAACTTACATCTATCGCTCATTGCGCACATCTCTATACACAGCAATCAATGACTTTCACATTCCTCACATATAACTTATTTACATCATGGTCATAGGAGAATATAGTATATCAATCATCATACTTATCAATCATAGTTCAACCTACCAGTCATCACTGGAAAATACAACAACTCCCGACTGCTCTCTTCACGTCTGTCCCCTTGGACTTTTCGGCTTGCAGTGATCTGACTACTCAGATCTTGCCTCGTCTAAGCCTCAACTCACTCACAACACGCACGCTTCAAGTCCCCTTCCCCTCACTTATTGACCCTCGCTCACTCGCTCGTGACAAAACGAAACCTTTCACAGTTAATTATGGTGACTTGTGAGTGGGTTTAACTGGAATCGCGTTTTCGGTATTAAGTTGAAAGTAGAGATCCGGTTGTAAACAGCTCATGTTTCGCTTGGCTTCATATTATTTTGTCATTCGTGCTGAATGTCCTCATAAACCTTGGGTGTTTTCATTGCCTTATTATTGTGTATCATCTTAAAAGCGGAACACCGTCGTCCTTTTGTCCATTTCTTGACTTATTTTATCTACTGTGCCGATATAAAAGCTGTTGGACGAAAAATTCATGTGATTGCCTATGGCTGTTTGAAAAAAAAACAACACACTACCAAACCACGAGATATAATCAGAATGTTTACTCCACTAACAATGTGGTTCAGAAATCAATATCTTCGACAAGACTAAAGTATAACAAACTAATATTTTTTGTGGCTGTGAAAGTTGAGCATGATGAATGGGACTAATGCGTTCCTTACTATATAACTCAAATGTCCCTGTTTTTCTTTTTAATGTAAGATAGAGTTGGTGTAGTATTTAATATCGACAGAGATTGTCGTTGGCTTTATGTGGCAAAAAGGCGGCTGACATTGTGTGCTGGCCTAATTTCAGTTCATACGTTGAATATATGTATATATAGCTTTCATTTTTCATTCTATCTACGATTTTCAACAAAATATGAGAACATTTAGACATAATATCGTTAAACTGGGGTGACTCATTGGCAAGGACGGGGAATAGTTATGGGTTGTTAGTACTTGTCATGCTGACTATCTCATGTTTGTAACGGTCTAGAACAGAGGTAGGGTTATGTTTTAGCGCTGGGAATACTTTTTAGAATTACGGCGTATGCATCAAGAACAATAAGTTCGTTTTTAACACTGTTTCTATTGCGGGCAATCAATTACAGAAGACACCACGGTCATTTTCGAGAACTGAAATACGTAATAGTGCCATTGCTGACTTTTGTTTCTTTTCCGAACAACATTCGATTATCACTGCCGGACGAGTTTAAGAACGAACGAAATTCAAGATTTCAGAGCATCCCATAAATACTAGGCCTTTTTAATCCGAACTGTGTATTCTAACCTAACTCAATGATGTGTTTGTTGCTCGTATCTGTACTGGAAAAGTGTCAACATCATTAACACGGTAACGTGTTTCAGGTTTCTTTTTCGTTGTTGTTGTTGTTTTTTGCCCCTCCAGGCTTCCGCTGCTATTACTCAGTACAGTATTTCAAGACTGCAGATTATTCCGTCCGTCCGGGACACCGCTGACGTAGTTATGGGAAATCAATTATCGAATGTTCTTCTGCTTTTCTTTTAGTTTTTCTCGCAATCATACGGCCGTCTTGGAGCGGGAACTCGAAATCCCGAAACAATTTCAGAAACTCTCACGTAAAGCGGTCAGTCAGTGATTTCAAGATTTCTTTTTTTGATCATTATTTTGAAATATAAAAGCCTATAACCTTAATACTCGGTCTGATTTAGCTCTTTGCCTTAGGACGCTGTATAGATTTTCAAACTACTGAGATTAAGACTAAAAGCCTGAAGTTACCTGAGATTGGTTCCAGCTCCAGGTCCTTGGAAAGCTAAATGCATATAAACGTATCTTCTCTTGAAAAGATACGAACAAGAGGCCTTACGAATTCAGTCTTTCAGTTAGTCTACGGCGTTTATCTCTGTCTATCTTGAAAAGAACTATAGGATAAATTTAGACCGGCTGTACTTTTGCATCCGCCAACAAATCTGTCCATCTACCGCTTCGCCAAAATGATTTTTATTCCACGGGATTCGAGAATCTAGATCGATGATTGACAACCAGTATGTTTTGTCCGAAATCGCCAAATCGCGAAAAAGGACTTCGAGATTTGTAACCTTAATGACAATTCAAATAATTAGAATAACTTTAACACGATCACATGAATAGTTTTATCGGGTTGTGAAATAAAATCGCACGCCTTTGTGTCTTGGATATCTACAGGCATTTAAGAGCACTCAATAACATTGGGCAAAACACATCCTGGTAATAACCGTTGTGTTATCAGTCGACAGTTTTGTTTTTTTTCCTATATCCATATGGTATTGGCTTCCAATTCATCCTGCCGTCTGGAGATTGTGATAACGCAAATGGAATTGCGAACTGACCAGCAACATTTTGAAAGGTACTACATAGCAAGTCTTGGGTCTTCATCTCATGGAATGCCCCTGCGGTTAGTATTTTAATTTGAGTTTTTACTTAAGTCTGATCCCCATCAGGAGAGTGGCCAGGGTGAGGATATTCATGTATTCTTCACTTTGTTTGATCTGGCTACAAAACTATCCTCCTGTCTCGTTAACTCATTTTGTCACCACAAGATGGTTGTCCTTTTACAGAGGGAAAACTGGCGGTTTAAAGCTGTACGAATATTCACGTTTATCCAAAATAAACAACAACAACAACAACAATAAAACTTGCTTGAGTAGAAACACATATAACGCAAGCAAACACACATAAATCAATCTATAATAAAACAATGTTGGTGCATTAAAACCTATTGGGGGAATACTATTTTTATTGTCTTCGTGGCGTATTTGGCATTCGCACAATGAAGTCAGCCTCCTGGTTTTCTTTGTCCAGATCACATAAATCTGCAACGTACAGACGGCGTGGAAATTTTCATCGCTTGTGTTTTATTGAAGGATGTCATGAAATGGGAACATTTATTTCGATTTGGCCATATCGCTTGATGGCAAGATTCCCTGTTTTAAAACATGTCCAGGTCAGTCAACGCCGATAGGCATCACACAATGTGGCAAGAACGAGGGAAAGTTCCCCGGGATGGCAGTGGGAGCTATATTGGCTGTGGCATGCTTTCTGGTCATTTTTTGCTTCTGTTGCGAAAGCTTTCTGATGTTCCAAGTATAGGATCGTCTTAATGTTAGCTTGGATGTGCCCGTTAACATCTACATGTAAAGTAATGCAGTCGAAGTAGGATATATTTCAGAAATCTTTCATGTGATCCATTTGCCTGGAATAGCTTCAAACATCCGAGAGGGTAAAATAAAAAATAGGAAATTTAGATTCTGATATGATATCAATATTGAATATGTGTATGTGTGTGTGACAGAGAGAGAGAGAGAGACAGAGGAAGAGAGACATAGGGGAAGAGAGAGAGAGATAGAGGCACAGAGAGACAGACAGACAGAGAGAGAGAGGGAGAGAGAAAGAGAGAGAGAGAGAGAGAGAGAGAGAGAGAGAGAGAAAGAGAGAGAGCAATGTTTTTCACTGACAGTAATCTTATGAAATTATTTTTCCACATATCGAAATGTGAAATATCAAAAGTACCAATTGCTTTCCTTCAAGTGTTTCTATTTGCATTATTAATCTCGAATTACGACTAGTAGCGTATGTCTGCTTTTGGGAATTCACCAGTGCAATGGTCAAAAACCTTTGGGTGAAAAACACGCTTCCGGATCAGGTTTTTTTTTTACCTCAACCCCAACAAAAGCTGCCACCGAAGTTACTGAATTGATTTTGAAGATCAACAGCACATGAGCGATAGCAATAATAATACATGTATATTATACATATAAAAAATTTGGTTTGTTTAATAAGCTTCATTAACCCTTTCAATGCCGACTCCGTAAAATGTGGACAACCTCGTGTCTGGATGGCCGTAAACAGCACTTTTCTGCAATTTATTTTACATTCCAAACAGGTATTATTATTATTTCAATGCACCTTCTGTATGACTCATTGAAAGGATGACAATCATGGGACCTACACATTTGTATTAGAACGATTAAAAATCATTAACACAGCACTGGCAATGAAAGGGTTAAAGACTTCTTGTCGGGTATTATTTTTTATTTTGTGTATGGCCAGAAATGTTTGTTTTAGGTCTTTGTTTTAGGTCTTTGTTTTAGGTCTTTGTTTTAGGTCTTTGTTTTAGGTCTTTGTTTTAGGTCTTTGTTTTAGGTCTTTGTTTTAGGTCTTTGTTTTAGGTCTTTGTTTTAGGTCTTTGTTTTAGGTCTTTGTTTTAGGTCTTTGTTTTAGGTCTTTGTTTTAGGTCTTTGTTTTAGGTCTTTGTTTTAGGTCTTTGTTTTAGGTCTTTGTTTTAGGTCTTTGTTTTAGGTCTTTGTTTTAGGAGATTCCCTGCTCTTGGCAGTTACTCCTCACTTTTCTTGTTTTATCGTTTTTTGTTTGTTCTTGTTACTGTGTGTTTTTGTGATAGGGATGCGTTTTTTTTTTAGTTTGTGGGTGGGCAGCGGCGTTATCCGGCCTGCTCTTCTCGACTTTTAACTGCCAAGGTATCTTTAGCGTGTGCACCTTGCCCAAAGGCTACCGAGTTTTTCGTCCTTTTTCCCAGATGTCTAGGTGCTCGATCCATGGGATGATTGACAGGAATCCACCCCCCCCCCCTGCAAACATTTTTTTTTTACAAATCCAGCATGTCTGCACCGACCGGGGATCGAACCCGGTACCTTCGGCATGAGAGGCGAGCATCTTGCCTCTCTAGACCAACGGGTCCTCCAGTCTCTCTGTATACTATGATTTTTATTGCGAGATTATCACAGTTTCCAGCACGCTTGCAGTCGGTCCGTTTCTCTCCTTGAGATTCGGAGCAACCAAAAGACAAAAAATTTAATAAAAAAGAAAGATACATAGATTTTAACCTGAATTTGTCACATCATGTATAATTGTAAAGCATTTTCTACCCGTCTTTCACCTTAACCCGTTACTACGTAGCGCCCACTATACAGTATTGAGACAGGTCACCCGGAGCCGAAATGCTCTATCTTTGATACACTTACTCTTCCTTTTTTATTAACCAAATAAAATTGTTCCCATTAATAATATTTATATTTTTTCATTAATCTGACTATTTAAACTCAATTCAGGATAATTATTATCTCACAAGTTTTGGGATTGGCAGTTTTGATGTGGGAACTACAGGGTTATTTTCTCTTACCACCATTTTGTGCAGGGGAATTGAAGTTTTTAGAGGCTGAACATGAATGATTGTTTTATGCTCCATTTCGTAAACTTTAAAATGCCAATCAAAAAAAATATTACAGGAGGAATGACCTCTGAGAAGAAGAAATAATACAATATTTAATGACACCAATAATGTCGAAACACCCGCGGCAAAACCAAGGAGAAAATAAATGTCAGTGACATTATTATTTGTGTTTCACGACCCGCAAATATAATTTAAGAGTGTCTTCACATACGGACGATACAGCTTACTATTTTTAGTCTTCAGCCCATTTAAAGCTTGATAACTTTTCCAGGTGGAGAGGGTATTATGTGCACTTTGTCGTTCTATGGGAAGTTAAAATAGAGCTTTGCATCAATTTAAAGATTTTTAATACATCTGCAAGACACTGTTTTATACGGGCCTTTTCCCGTTGGATTATCATGAAAAAAATTTAAACAACCAATCTCAAATAATCAAACTACAGTAGAATACAAAAATAATAATAATAATTACAAAAACGTGAAGACCTCAAAGAGGAAGATATCGTGCCAACGTGCCTTTACAACCAAATTAAAGCTCGAAAATCATTATAATATTAGCCCTTGTTTCCACAGTATTGGCCATTCATTGAAAATAGCACAGTTTGTGAAATTTTTAAAACCGCCCTTGAATTTACAATATTAATCGAAAGAAAACATTGATGGTAGGTATTACCCTGTAGCGTCCCAACATGGGGTTAGTGTCTTGAATCCAGCTGAACTATTTTGCCCAGAAGCTGCTGCTCTTATAGTACCGTAGTCTTATTACAAAGTCTGAGAGAGGAAATACTGAATGCTGTTCACTGTTTATCTATAGCTTACTATGCAAAATACTACGGTTCAATAACAACAGTCTTTACCCAACGTGAATGTGAGACCGTATCTTGTCACAGAAGTGTATGGATGTCGGAATGCGCCAGTGTACTACTAATGTTAGTTAATTTTAGGTATTTCAGTCTTTCCATGCCAGATTGATGGCTGATATCTGGCTAGCGCTACCCATAATAATGCTTGAGATGGAGTTCTGTTAACGTTTGACACTGGCGAAATGTCATAATGACAATGTATGGGATGTCCCGAGCGAGGGGTGTTAATTAACACCGGCCAGCTTGTTCGGTATTGATCCAGCCTGGTGCTTTCTTTCCAGGTATTTCTCATCCCTTTAAACTTGACTTGGGTGCTCTTTTTCTTTCTATTTTGTCTTAAATCTGGCTCAGTATTTTGATCAGCTAGATTATCTTTTTTTTTTCTAGTTTGTGGTAAATCTTCCTCTGTTTTTTTTTTTTTTTAAATCAGCTTCATGGTCCTTTTTTCTACTTTGTGGTAATCCTTTGCTCGGCATTTTGATCAGCTATTTATAATGTTTCGATCGCAACTGGAGTGAATACAGTTGAGAGCAAGCTCAGAGATAACAATACATCCTGCACAATGTACTTTGAAGTAGAATAACATTCATTAAATCTGTTTCCAAGTATCCGGGACGAGAACAGCTTGTAGTGTATACATAATCGCTGATTTCACGAGCACCCACTGCTATTTCTCTAACAATGAATACCAGGGGAGTGCTGTGACTTGGAAGTTAAGATCGTATCCTAGACGACAGGCGCTACGTAGGTCTTATGTGACTTTGCCTTATGTACTTACACTAAAGCAGGAAGGCAATTTCCTTTAACGTAATTCTGCGTAACTCTTCGTTTTGATGTATTGTTATAAAAATTGTCATTTATTTTGCTATCGTTTTTCGTTATCCCGCTCCAAGTAACATTTCACTGCAAATGGAAAATAAATCCGTAGAAAATATTAGACGGTAGATTTGTTGGTATAGATTTCATTTCTCCCTGTCTTATCTCTCGTAATTAGGTTTATCTGGGCACTTCCTTCTTTCTACCTCCCCAATTTCCGGCGGGTATTAATTTTGCGAAAATACCCAGTCAATGTGGTCTTAAATCGTCTTTGTCAGCCGCTCTGCATGCCGTCCAGCGACCCTGGTTCTCAAAGCCTGGGTCACCAAGAAGGGAGATAATTAATCGGCGTAATGGCCTAGCTCAGATTTGGTGCTCTTTTATGTCACGTGCCTTTCAGCGCCCAAAGTACCATTATTCCAAAGAGCACACAGGAAAAAAACAAAACTTCTAGTAAAAGAGATAATTAGCAAAACAATTACCCATCTTTGCCAACGTGATTGTATAAACCCATATAACTTTATAAAGAATGACGAGGCAATGGATTGAACCTGCATTTAAAAAGCAGTTTAGACATGTTGCATAAAATTTCCCCCCTTTTGCACTCCTAGAAGGTTGATATTTAAGACAGTGGATGATAAAACGAATTGTTTCTCTGAAGCTCTGAATCCCGAAGGTTGGAGCCATGTGTGAGTAGGAGTCAGTATTATTCAGGACGATCACCGTTTTTCACAGAGAAGGTATTGGCGATGTATGCAACGTCAGTGTAATTTGTAATTACTAAGAAATTAGCCCAAGAATTTACAACCCAATTACTTAACTATTCGGAGATCTGGTAAGGAATATACATTAATAGAAAAAGAGTCAGGCTTCAACTTTAAAAGGTACTCTAATGGTGATCAAACTGTAGCATGACCGTGTAAGCTTGGTTTTTATCGGCGGACAAGTTGGATGGTGACATCATCTCATTGAGTTTCAGTGAAAAAAAAGTCGTTGGCCTGCGCGCGAGGTATTGAAACTATAGACCCTTTTCATCTACCGTCCTCCATATCACGTGATTTGAAAACAAAATGGCGGCGTGCCCCACTTGTAGGGCAGAAAGCGGTGGACAACAGTCGAACAATGCCATCCTGTTGGGCACCCAACTGTACAAACCGGTTACGTGCTGGTTCTGGCATAAAAATGCATCTCTGATTAGACTTTGCACATATTCAGATGCCATCACTAAGGCAAGTGGAGGTTTTGCCCTGCACGGTGCTTTTCGAAGCCGCGCGGCTCCCCGCAAACAACCGTAACGCGGAAGTGAAATGGGTCTATAGGTCATTACTTCACCACCCAATTTTATTTGCCAGTCGATCAATATCGGCTGGTGCACAGCTAGGCTTATATCGGTCTGAATATTATAAACACCACAGGAAGAACTGTAGGGTGTCAGCGAGACGTAAAGCAAAGTCAAAAACTGGCAAAAAAAAAAAAAAGGTTGTCTATAGCAAAGCTTCCCGTAAGAAATAATATCTAAACGGTACAGTGAAACGTGAAGAAACAGAGGAGACAAACAAAAAAAATCTCAATGTTTCGGTGAAGAACGTTTATAAAAAAATAACCACAACAGAAAAACAAAAATGGAAAACTGAACAGATAAAACAATCGAACAACAACAACAAAAATGAAGAATGTATCATAATATAAAGAATATTAAATCAATACGGTGACTTATCTGTGAGTCCTGTCTTGTACTTCCGCATAGCAACAAATTATTCACCGAAATCAGAGAGCATAGATGTATAGAGAGGGTTCACTTCCGCCAAATTGTGAAACTAGGGCGCTGCGGTAAACAAGAAATTGAAGAATTGAAAGAGACCTTCTTCACCAAAGATAGTGTGCATATCTGCTTAGTGTGGTTTGTTCATATTTTTGGGCTGAATGAAACTATTTAGAGCAGTTTGTAAGCTCTTACACCACGTGGAAATGCACAAACCGATTTTGTTTACCGTAGCGACCTACTTTCCGCTCCATACTAACAATGGTTTCGCGGAGCCTCCCGTGTCTCGCAGTGCAAATTGACCAATAGTGAACCCTCTCTGTATATCTATACTCTCTGCCGAAATATTGAGATTTATTTGTCTACCCTTTTTGGTTACGTTTCATTGCATCGTTTGGATATTATTTCTTAAGCGAGGCTTTTGCTACATACAACTTTCTTCTTTTTGCCAGTTTTTGACTTATATTTTTTTGTCTGATATTTATTTCATTAAAAATGTACAACATGTGTAAAGTAGACAACTTATTCCAAATGACAGGACACCGATCAGGAATGACTTAGTTTGGCCTTACTGGCACAAACTCGTGGAAAATGCACACACGATCATGCTTCGCTTTATAAAGCATGGCGATAATTATAATTACTACAGTGTGCCACAGATGGAATGCTTTGCTCACTCAAGTAAGATAACGAAACGAGCTCAATTGCTAAGTTGTTAGAGCTCGTTCTGAATGTCCCACCCATATTCTTTTCTGTTTGGTACGCATAGAATACATCTTTTAATTATTTTTTTTTCTAAAGGAAATTAGTACGTCAAACACGGAAGCCAATTCACATTTTTTGGTGACAATAATGTGATATCCTTATAGTGTGGTTGTGCAGATAAAAGGGCCACAGGACAGACACGTCGCACACCCTCGGAGGGAGACGAGATAGAGAAAGGCGCAGATTAATTATCGCTATTAGTAAAGTACTACCCCCCTCCCCCCCAGGAGAAGGATAAGGGGGTTTGCCCACGGCGTATGAAAAGGATACATGTGGGGGGGGGGGGGGGGAGGTCCGGAACGCACGTGGGTATTTGAATTATGGTAATGAAGTAATAAGTTTGTGTAGTATCTGCGGGCTACCCCTTGCCCTCCCCCGGTTTTGTTGTTGTGCTGGTGGCTGAGCATGTGTCCACTACTTTTTTCATTTTATTGTTGACCACCGCCAGAGTGTACTGTACTCCGTGACCTGACCTTCTTTTCTAGTGAGTAGTTTTTTTCCTCGCTCGCTTGTTGTCAGGTGTTTTGACTCGTTCAGTAAATATTAGTATGTTCCCGAATATTCGATAACGTTGTGGATACGAATGTTTACGCCAGATTTGGCCTTGAGTGATGTAACCTGATGACGTATTGATGCGTGATTGGTTAGTTTGTGCGAGGGCAAAGGTAACGTTTATTTCGGGAACTTTCTGTAGGAATGTTTATATATATAGACCTGTGTGAGTGGTTGGTCGGTGAGTAAGTGAGTTTCCTTTTGTGTGGCGTAGATATTTAGTTTCGCTGGTGTCTTCCTAGTAATTTATTGTTCACTATACAGTTATTAAACTTTAGTATTATTTAATCTATCGTCGGATCTCGTGTTTATTTATTTTACAGCTGTAATAGTTTCGTTTTCTAAAGGGTTGTAGTTAGATTAACTAACTCCCCCCTACTATAACGTGCTAGAACAACCTCAGCTGTTACATATTGGGGGCTCGTCCGGGATCCGACCATATTCGAACGGACCAGATCAAAATTACTAGATTTATTTACATAGTTTATTGTAGAATATCATCGACAAGCTATCTACAACATGTCGGAGGTTATTGGAAGGCTTAGCCAGGAAGCGGACGCTATGGAGCTCACTGGGCAGGAGAGACGGGACTACCTCCGTGAAGGCCTAGAAAGAGAAAGACAGCTGGAGGCTGAACGACAGGCTCGGGAGAAGGAGGCTGAACCACAGGAGAAGGAGGCTGAACGACAGGAGAAGGAGGCTGAACGACAGCTGGAAAGGGAAAAGATGAACCACGAGTTGGAGATAGAGAGGATGCGCCAGCAACGTGGAGGCAACGACTCAGCGCAGAAGACCGACGACCACGCCAGTTCTAAGAGACCCAAGCTACCGGCATTTCAGGACAAGAAGGACGATCTGGATAGCTGGTTGCTGCGGTTTGAGAGGTTTGCCGAGACAGCTGAATGGCCCAGATCCACCTGGACGACATCACTGTCTGCCCTGCTGACCGGGAGAGCTTTGGAGTGCTTCTGCAGACTACCGATCGACGAAGCCAAGGACTACGACAAGGTCAAGGAAGCGTTGCAGAAGAGGTACAACCTGTCAGAGGACGGATACAGACTCATGTTCAGACAAGGTAAGCCTGAAGATGGAGAAGATGTTGGAATGTTTTTGACCAGGATCAAGACCTATCTAGAGAGGTGGATAAAGCTGTCGAAGACGGAGGAGACCTACGAAGGAGTGAGAGATCTGTTCGTCAGAGAGCAATTCATGGATGCCTGCCCACCAGACCTTGCAACCCATGTGAGGGAGAGGAAACCAAAGACGCTACAGGACATCGCAGATTCAGCGGAGGCGTACCTGGTAGCGAGGAACCGGACGCTCAGCGGGAGCACCAGACTGCAGAGCCGGCCAGTGCGACAGAGGCCCAACGGAGACAGAAGCCCACAGGTCTGCCATAGGTGCCAGAGGCCGGGACACAAGGCGACGGAGTGTCGTGCAAAGTTAAACGACAAAGGTGAGTTGAAATGTTACCTTTGTGGAAAGCCAGGCCACGTTCGGAGGATGTGTCCAGCCCAGAAGGATATGGGGCGAGGCAAGCCGAACAAGGCGGCGGCGGCCGTAGTGATAGCGGAGGACGAATCGTCGAGACAGGATGCGACGACGGCTGACACCAGCATCAACGTTCAAGCGGTAATGAAGGACGGGAAGCTACAGTTAGCGGTGCCTGTTACTTGCGGAGGATGCAGTGACGGAAGGACCGTGGAGAAACTGAAGTTACCAGTGATGAAGGGCTTGATTGGAAATCGAGCGGTAGATGTCCTAAGAGATACCGGCTGTGAAGGTGCAGTGGTGCGGCGAGCACTGGTGGACGACGGACAGCTCACCGGTGGGAAGAAACTTATCGCGAGTATCGATAACTCCTTGCTAGCGGCGGAGGAAGCCGTTATCGGCGTGAAGACGCCTTACCTGACGGGCAAAGTGACGGCGCTGTGTCTCCCGGAGACCATCTGCGACCTAGTAGTCGGGAACGTGGACGGAGCGAAGGATCCGTACGACCCTGATACTGAGGTGATGGTAGGAGCGGTGACCACGAGGGCCCAGGAGAAGAGGAAGGACCGGTCTACGTCGCTGAAGGTGCCGAGGGCAGAACGGCACGCGGGAGTGGATAGAGAGGAACTTATCCGACTCCAAGAAGAAGACGAAGTCATTAGGAAGTTAGAGCAGAAGAAGATCCCAACTAATAGAGGCAATAAATCTGTTCATTTTGAGAAACATGGAGGAGTACTGTACCGGATCTACAAGGACCTGAGACAGGCGACGGTTATAAGGCAAGTGGTACTACCCGAGAAACTGAGAGAGTATGTACTGAGTGTAGCCCACGACTCGATCGTCGGAGGACACCTCGGCGTGAAGAAAACCAAAGACAGAGTTATGTGCAATTTTTATTGGCCTGGAATTGAAGGTGACGTCGCGAGATACTGCCGTTCATGCGACATATGCCAGAGGACGGTGAACAAAGGAGCGACCCCAAAGGTGCACCTGCAGAGTATGCCAGTAGTGGACGTACCATTTAGGCGAGTGGCCGTGGACTTAGTAGGACCTATCGACCCCCCAAGTGAAGGTGGACATCGGTATATCCTGGTGTACATAGACTACGCTACTCGTTACCCCGAAGCCACACCCTTGAAGAAGATCGACGCAGAAACGGTAGCAGAAGCCTTAGTGAACATCTACAGCCGTTTGGGTGTGCCCGAAGAGATCTTGTCGGACCAAGGGACCCAGTTTATGTCAGATGTCATGAAGGAAACGAATAAACTACTGGGAATTCGACAGTCGACCACTACAGTCTACCACCCTATGTGCAACGGGTTGGTGGAGCGATTTAACGGCACACTGAAGAAGACCTTAAGGCGACTGTGCGCAGAGCAACCCAAGCAGTGGCACAGATACATCAACCCGCTGCTCTTCGCATATCGTGAAGTTCCCCAAGAGTCGACCAAGTTTGCCCCATTCTAGTTGCTGTATGGGAGAACTGTGAGAGGACCAATGCACATCTTACGACAACTATGGACCAAGGACGTAGAGGAGCCGGAAACGAAGACCAGTTACCAGTACGTCATGGAACTACGTGAGAGGCTGGAGGACACATGGAAGTTAGCGACGGAAGAACTCTCCAAGGCTCAAGGTAGACAGAAGACCTACTACGACCGGAAGGCGCGAGAGAGGAAGTTCCGCCCCGGAGATGAAGTGTTGGTGCTACTGCCGACGAACACTAACAAGCTCCTAGTCCAATGGAAGGGACCATATAAGGTAGTCTCAGTTGTCGGTGTTAACGACTATAGAGTCAAGATGGGTGCAAAAGAAAAGACCTTGCACGCCAACCTCCTCAAGAGATACATTCCAAGGACGTCAAAAGCAGCAGCAGTGGCAATGGAACCGAGACCTATTGTGACCGAGATGTGTGGGATGGACAACAGTAGGAGAGATACCACGCCTGAACATGTCAACGCCATAAAGGACGGCGGCGGTGATAGTGCTGAGACTGTACTGGCAGAGGACGACATGATGGACAAGAGTCAACCCGTGGAGTCAGCTGGCATGACGATCATCGAGGACTGCGACCTGGAAGGCGACAACGGTGGAACGACGGAGGACCTTGCCGACCTAGGAAGCTGGGACCAGAATGAAGGCTACAGAGATGTCCAGTATGGAACGCAACTGACATCGGAACAACGTCAAGAACTCTGCGATGTGGTGAAGAATTACCAGCACGTCTTCACCAATCTCCCTGGATGCTGTCAGTTGGGTGAACATCGCATCGACCTGACGACAGAAGTACCAGTTCGTCAACGACCATACCCGGTGCCCTACGCTATGCGCGACTCATTGAAGGAGGAGCTTAGCACCATGGAACGGCTGGGCATCATTCGAAGGAGCTCATCAGCTTATGCTTCACCTATTGTTGTCGTCAAGAAGAAGGACGGATCCAACCGAGTCTGCATCGACTACAGGAGGTTAAACAAGATCACAGTATTCGACCCTCATCCGACAGCAGCGCCATTAGAAGTGTTTCAGAGTCTCTCGAGAGGAAAATTATTCTCTCGGATTGACCTGAGCAAGGGATACTGGCAAGTGAAAGTTCGAGAGCAAGACATTCCCAAGACGGCGTTCGTCACCATGGGCGCACACTATGAATTCATTCGGATGCCTTTTGGGATGATGAACTCAGGAGCCACGCTGAACAGGATCGTAAAGCCATTGATCCGTGGAATGAACAATGTGACAGCATATGTGGACGACCTGCTGATTCATACAGAGACATTCGACGAACATGTGAAGACTCTCAAGGACTTACTGCAGAGGATGGACCAAGCTGGATTAACTGCAAGACCATCGAAGTGTCTCATTGGAACGTCTGAAGTAGACTTTGTTGGACACTTAGTGGGAGAAGGTATGATTGGCCTGTTAGAAGAGAATGTATGTAAGGTACGAGACGCACCCAGAGACCCACCACTAAGAAGGAAGTGAAAGCATTCTTAGGATTAGTGGGATATTACCATGAATTTATTCCTAACTTTTCAGCGACTGCATCACCATTGTCTGATTTACTTAGAAAGGGTCAGCCCAATATAGTTCAGTGGGATGAAACGCAGGAGAAAGCGTACACCTCTTTGAAGAATGTCATTATCTCCAAACCCGTGTTATGTTTGCCAGATTTTTCCAAAGAGTTTGTCTTAGCAACTGATGCATCAGATCGCGGATTAGGCGCTAGTCTTATGCAGGAACACGAGGGAAAGTTGTACCCTGTGGCATATGCTAGTCGTAAGCTATTGCCTCGTGAGACAAAATATTCGGTCTCAGAGCGCGAATGTTTAGCTATTGTTTGGGCTGTAAAAAAGTTTACTTTGTATTTGTATGGAAAGGAGTTTGTGCTCCAAACTGACCATCGGTCATTAGAGTTTTTGAACTCTGCCAAGTTTGACAGTCCAAAGTTATTACGATGGAGTTTATTTTTACAGTCTTATCGATTCAGGATTCACTACGTAAAAGGCAGAGAAAATGTCTGTGCCGATTTCCTGAGCAGGGTATTTTAAAGTAGTACACTATCAGTGAAATGCATTGTAACCCATACTGTTGCCTACTAGATGAATTTCTAGGACGGCAGTATTGTATTGTAATTGGGGACATAGTTCATCTGTGACTGAATATTGAATTGATGGCTGATAGAGAGTCATGATGTGTTAGTCACATTTTGATTTTATGCTATGTCATATTAGTTACCAATGGAACTTGGTGTAATTTTTGAAAAATGTAACCCAAATGGGGACTGCGAGCAAGCAGTGTTTGTGTTATATTGCAATGTTGTAACTTGTTTTGACCTAATATGATGAAGAAAGACCCTAATCAGTGGTCGGTATGTATTGGTATTTTTGCCATTGTACGTATGAGTTATACATTTTGGAGATAACCATGTTATGTACAACAAGTTATATGCTATGATTCGTGCACGAAGCATTATGTAAACGATGGGCCATCGTTTCACCTTATATGATTTGTAATAATATCATTGACCATTGTTTCACCACAGTGGTGGCGTTGTGTTATTTTGACCAGTAGGCCTACTATTGGGAAGCAATGACGGTATTGTATTAGTTATGGTATTAGTGATGTAAAG
Organism: Onchidella celtica; assembly: GCA_963931925.1. Lineage (NCBI taxonomy): Eukaryota > Metazoa > Mollusca > Gastropoda > Systellommatophora > Onchidiidae > Onchidella > Onchidella celtica. The sequence goes on along the minus strand of OZ007567.1, from coordinate 110,080,899 downwards.
TACACTGCATTGTATTGTATTGTGATGACATTCGGGAAGACACTGAAATTGTTATTAATTGTAATAGAATTAGCAACTACCTTTGTGAGATTGGGAGTGCTATAAGATTATTTCACGATAGTGCAGACGCTGTATAATGTTTTTGGAGTTGAAAGATATTCAACTTAAATTGGGGAGTTGTGTAGCATCTGCGGGCTACCCCTTGCCCTCCCCCGGTTTTGTTGTTGTGCTGGTGGCTGAGCATGTGTCCACTACTTTTTTCATTTTATTGTTGACCACCGCCAGAGTGTACTGTACTCCGTGACCTGACCTTCTTTTCTAGTGAGTAGTTTTTTTCCTCGCTCGCTTGTTGTCAGGTGTTTTGACTCGTTCAGTAAATATTAGTATGTTCCCGAATATTCGATAACGTTGTGGATACGAATGTTTACGCCAGATTTGGCCTTGAGTGATGTAACCTGATGACGTATTGATGCGTGATTGGTTAGTTTGTGCGAGGGCAAAGGTAACGTTTATTTCGGGAACTTTCTGTAGGAATGTTTATATATATAGACCTGTGTGAGTGGTTGGTCGGTGAGTAAGTGAGTTTCCTTTTGTGTGACGTAGATATTTAGTTTCGCTGGTGTCTTCCTGGTAATTTATTGTTCACTATACAGTTATTAAACTTTAGTATTATTTAATCTATCGTCGGATCTCGTGTTTATTTATTTTACAGCTGTAATAGTTTCGTTTTCTAAAGGGTTGTAGTTAGATCAACTAACTCCCCCCTACTATAACGTGCTAGAACAACCTCAGCTGTTACAGTTTGGTTTAATTTATTATAATTATTTCATCAGATTAAGTCTTTGGATTATATACAAATAATTCCAGTGAAAGAGTCAACCAGTCGTTTCAAGCTATAGTAAGGCATGATCATGGTCATTCACCGTTCCAGTGGTCTTACAATCGTATGGAGAGATGGGGCGGAACATGTGAAAAGCGCACACTGGGGAGCGAGGGGGTAAAAAAATCTCTAAAATTGAGCGTACGTACTTTGTGGATGGTCACTAATCAAGGAACAGTGGACTTAAAGTAATTCTGAAGAAAGCTGCCTGTTAGCTGGCTATTGTCAATCAAGTTATATTTCGTTGTATATCATTATAAGTAAAGGTATAACTTCTACCAAGCAGCAAGGTGGGGAGAGAACGAATGACCGTGCCTTCTGTTTTTAATGTCTCTTCATATCTTGTTTGCATGATTCTTCTGCATAATTATTTTGAATTGGCCGTCAAGGCCTACACTAAACTTGAACTGAACGGAGCTGACTCCCTAGGCTAAACGAGGTTTAACAGTGCTAAACAGTAATGCTGAAGCACAGAATGCAGAGAGCGTGGAGTAGAAGAGACAAAAACTATGTGAGGCACTTCTGTTGATTTCGTCAAGACACAGCTGGCTCCCTACAAACAGCTACACTCGACATCAAGTTTTGCTTCTGCTGTCTGTTTAGGCAAGGAACTTTCTCTGAAGAAATGTTTGATTTTCTCCCTAAATAATAATAAAGGGGATGCGAAGTAAACATATCAAACCTTACAGAAATATCCATGCCCTGTTTGTATTGCGCGAACACATCGGTTTATTTTGTGAGAATTCCAATTCTTTATTTATCAGACTTGTATTCTTGGAAGCTCTGGACAATCAGTAAACCAAACAAAAAATATGCAGGAACAATCTTTAATGATGTAAAAATGAATCAACCTCACAAACAACAATCCCGGATAGAACGCCCGTGCGTTATAAACACAACAGATACAGTTTTCATTAGAAATACACCTGCTGAAAGTTGATACATACCAAATGAACCCCACTGTGCAATACTTGGCATTCTCCAGCACAGAATTTTGTTTTCAATCTTTTGTTTGCTAAGCCCCCCACTCGCCTCCTCTTTTCCGCCATCCTTTCGCTTTCGCCCCCCTCCCCTCATCCCTCTCTCATGCTCTTCCTCCCCTTCTCTCTTTCTCAAACCCACTGTCTTCCCCTGTTTCTCTCTCTCTCTCTCTCTCTCTATTCTCTGTCTCTCCATTGAGCCCTCAGTTTTCTACCCTCGCGCCCCCGGCCCCCTCTCTTTCTCTGTTTCCAACAGTCACATTCACACTATTCATTAATGGATGGGAGAGTCTCAAAATTTTTTTTTTTTTAAATACTTGTCGATTTCTACAAAGATTCAACTCCCACATAATTCTAGTTCCCGCAAGGAAGAACGGGCGTCACAGCCTCACTCACATTATTACTTCCTATTTAAAATGTAAACGTTGACCCTCTTCCCTCCCCCCCCCCACCCCCACCCCCACCCCCTGGAAAAAGTCGATAATTTTATATTCACTCTATCTTGATGGGTGAAGCATTTTAATGTTTGTTGGTGAGTAAGCAGCTTACTTCATATTTCTCGTAAGTAGACTAATCGCGAATGGAGATATTTATGGAAAGGCGGTGAGAATGAATTAGAAAGAAATGGTAAAACAAGTCTTTGGCTGTTCTTTTAGAGAATCTCACATCTGAGTTTCTTTGACTCTCGGCTGATCGGCATCTCTTTTGCTCTCAATACAGTCATGTTTTCGTCTTTTATCTCATTCGCTGTCACCCTTATAGGTAAGAGAACCAGGCACGGGTAGATACCTTCACGAAGCTGAAAGTTCTGAAAACCAGTGTTAATTTATTTTAAAAAATGAAAAATTTGAGGCCAAATTAATAGTTAATCATACTTATTACAAGACGGATTATATCAAGAGTTGCATGATTAACATTTAAATGAATCATGAAGACACCCTTCAGAGAATGCTCTTCGATAGGATGCTTTTTTAAAAATCTTTTTTTGTTTTTATATGTTTTGATTTTATTTCGTCGCTGCAGGATTCTAAACGGCTAACTCGGTTTTCGTAAATTTTACAGGACAGTTAAAAAACTGAAAAGCAAGGCCATTATACACATTTTGGAGCTGGCAATCGGTACTGATACTAAAAATATTTCCCATTACATATCTAGGGCCTATTGTATTTATAGGATGTGGCATGTGATACCACTCTTAATTCCGGAAAAAAAACACCAACACACTGAATTTTCAGAGTTAGATGTTTAGAATCCTGCAACGACGGTGTGCAGTTTGGCTGTTCTCAGCGGGCAGTGGTATTTTTAGATTGTAAGCAAAAGCTGAATAGTGAACACAACTCAGTATTTTGCCTATTTGGCTTTGCAAAACAGAGTACAGTCCCCCTTAAATTAACATGATTGTGGTGAGTCAGAAGGACGAGAACTGTACTGGCATAACTAATTTAAAGTTTCTTGCACTACAATCATGGATTGAGGTCTTTGTTTTTGGAGGATCTCTGCAATTTGCATTTACACCTCATCACTACAATCATTAACACTGCTCCCTTAATTCATATCATTCATGAACCTTGGGCATTGTTTAACTAGAGCGAGGATCCGAGTGCTTCAGGGTGAGTGTCAGACTGCCGTCTTTTATGGCCTTGCTCACAGGATGTAAAACGCGGGGGCAAAGAAGGAAAATAACGGTGTAACACCGGTCTTGTAGGAGGACATCGCAGGCCAAAGCACTTGAGGAAAAAGCAATCACCGAAGACAGGCAGCGCGTGGGATGTCGGACGAGTCAAAAAGCCTTGCCTTTGGACGCGAAATAGAACATGTGTGATCGGGGAGTACTAGTGCTAAAAGTGGGGACGGTGAGGACATCAAAATTGCCCTCCAGCTTCTCTCAAAGAGGCATACCTTATAGCAGTGGTTCTCAACCTTTTTGGCGCAATCGCTCCTTTAGGCTCCAGATTTTCTTTCATTTCCCCCCACCCCTCCCACCCCAACGCATCCTCTCCGGACTCTAACCCCCGAAAATCCCTGCTCTCGATCTATCTATCTATCTATCTATCTATCTATCTATCTATCTGTCTATCTATCTATCTATCTATTTATCTGTCTATCTATCTATCTATCTATCTATCTATCTATCTATCTATCTGTCTGTCTGTCTGTCTGTCTGTCTATCTGTCTGTCTGTCTGTCTGTCTGTCTGTCTGTCTGTCTGTCTGTCTGTCTGTCTGTCTGTCAGTCAGTCAGTCAGTCAGTCATGATTCGGATGTTGTTAAAACTCACGCAGAGAGTGAGTTGTTGTTGTTTTACCAGGGCCATGAGAAATTGGCTGGTGGCCTTGAACGGCCCTCGCGAATTATAGTTGGTGAGTAAATAAATGTAAAGTTAAACTGTTAGATTCACGCTTGTCGGTTTTAATGTTCGTGATTAATAAGTAATGGAGTAGGGGTGAAACAAGGTGGGGATAGTTGACATTGTTAAGTATGACTAGACACGTTTTTGCACGTTAACTGGCTGGTAGAGTAGTGCAGACGTATTACTACAATTAAAATGGTGGGAGGTTTCGGCCAATGAGATAGCTGAACTAATTGGGCCAGCGGACTAGCACTGCTGGGTAGTTAGATAGTATAAAACATCGTGTAACGTTCAGATTTATTGAATACAGATGAGCAGAAGCATCGTGTCGTGAAGTATCTCCGGTTGGCCAGTACCTGAACTGTGATTTGAAGACTAGAAGTCCTTGCTAACGGACTGACTGAGCTCTAGAAAGAAAGGTCTGAGTGGGCTGACCTTTGAAAGCCCACGCTGCGCTATTTTGATGTTCGCGCCTACCAGTAGGCGTGACCAATGGTAATATATCTTATTTGTTCAAGCATAATAGAAGATCAGAGATAGAGAGAGAACCACAGCCTCATAGGAAGTCTAAGGAAACCCCAGCTGGCACTCGACGACGAGTGGCCTGTGTTATAGAATTATTTCCATAGTATGATTGAAGTAATATGGCACATTGTTGATGAATTGAATACTGATTGTGCATATATATAAATAGTTTTTTGCAACTCCGTAATTACCTACAAGCCGAAGTGTGCTTCTGTAGGCTTGGAACGTACTGGGCTCTCCTAACATTCAAGCCCATATGATTTAGGGAGAGTTTGCCTGGCGACTGGCCAGTGGCGACTCAACTGTCACTTTAAATTGATATCTAGTTTCGGATAATATACCTATTTGCTATTGATTACAGTACATCCAATAAGGAACCATAATTACATGAAATATCATAGATTAAGTTAGTAATTAGAATTTATTGCTTTGAATATACCTCTATTGTCTTTTGTTTTGTTTATTAATATTTATGTAAAACATGGCCTGACCGGCCTGACATATATAGATACTCTAGTTGTTTAATACTTTTCTTGTGTGGTTGTGTCCGAGTGTGAGTTAGCTGCCTCTCGTGCAGTCGAATGCTCCACAAGACCCTAAGTCTGCTCGTGACACTGTCTGTCTGTCTGTCTGTCTGTCTGCCTGTCTATCTGTTTTTCCACCCCTCCGCTCCGTCCGTCAGTCCGTCCTCCTCGCTCTCCTTCCTGCCTGCCAGCCTGTCTGTCTGTCTGTCTGACTGTCAATATATATCTCGGTCTGGCTAAACATTTGTCTTTCTGTCCAAGTGTCTGTGTGTCTGTACGTGTTGATCTACCGTTTGGCCAATCTCTCTATCAGTCTGTTCATCCGTGAGTATCACCAGATGTGCATTTGTTGCGTGGACGTCGCCTTACTAGATGTACTACGTCGCGCCCCCAGCACACACACGCATGCACACATACCAACTCATATAATGTGCTGTCGTAAGTTTGGTGAGATCCACAGACATAACCAGACTGGAAACGCGAGCTTCGGGCTGTGTCGTTTTTTTTACCGAATTTCCCGAGCGACGACTGTATAACCAACATGGCCGCCGCTCGGGAAATTCCGATTCTAGTTCTATCTGCAGTAGAAATTTCTTTTTATTTCTCCAGATTGGTGGTACATGTATTAATTTCTTGGTGCGGAACCAAACTTCCGCGTTCAGTAGGTGCGTCAAAATGGCATCATTCAAAATTGTAGCTATGCTGAAGCGTCTGTCGCTACCTTAAACCTAATATGGCGGATGGTTCATGACCTTTCGCTGTTTTGTGACGTCACACAATGGGACCATCCAGTCTGGGTATTTTATTAGTCTGTGGTGAGATCACACTATTTAGGTGAGATATAAAGATTAACCTCATTCGTTCGGGAATGGTATGAAAGTTAACGAAAGCGGATCTCTGTTGTGAAGGCAGGGTTAAACATAGCTCAATTTTGCCTGACTATTTAATTCCTTTTTGGGACGTTTCTGGTCTTTTCAAACGATGCGGGTTATACTTGAAAAAAAAAAAAAAAATTCACTTTTAGCTATGTTGAGAATATTATGTCAGCACCATGGCTCAAGTTTAAAAGTGTCTGTAAATAGTGGACGGGCATATTGCAAGGGCGATAGACCATTATGAATTGGCCATAAGTGGTCAAGTCGACCTAGACTCCCTTCAATGCTGCAGACCCTCTCCTCTGTCAGCAGTAGAACATTTTCCCCCTTTGTTGTAGACCTCTTGCTTGATGCGGATTTTACGTGTGAAAGACTAAATTTAAAAGGGACCCCACTGCATCGTTGACAAGCACAGGCTCCCATATCTATATGAAAAAACAGCAAGGAAAACAAATTCACTGCTGCGAGGAAGAAATGCCCAGACCTGAAAAAATTACATGTGAAAGATAGTTCTTTTTGCTACTATGTCTATTCCTTTGACATGAAAGCGAAGTATCGCAATTTTGTAATAAATGAAAATAGGCCTAAAAATATCGAATGATGTTTTCTCCTCAACAATGGTTGCCTCCCTCCGGCCTTTGTTTTGTATCGACTTTAAAATTCCGGTTGAGTTTCAAAATTTGAAGGCATGAGTTTCTGTGCCGTCTGCCTTATGCACGGGCCATGCGGGTGTTACTGTGCCAGTTGTGAGTTGTTTTCTACCTAGATCTACATTAATCTGTGTGCTGATTGTGCGTGTTGTTTTCTATCGTTCTTTGAACGGGTCCTTACACTAGTTATTAAAAAGGAAGTAAGGCCTCCAGTGTAATATCATGAAAGGCTTTTTAACCGCCGTGTCTTAAATTCTACAAAATATCACGTTACGCATAGAAAGACATAAAAGTATACGTGGGCATATTGTTTTTAAAAGGACTTGAAGTTCCCTATATTTTTTATACTTTTGTTGATTTTGAGCCACAACTGAGTTGAATAGAAGAAAGTGTTTTGACATTTTGAGCCGGGAAATAAAAGGCGCATTTTCTTCGAGTAGAATTAAAAAGTATAACAGGAAATTTCGTTCTACTCCTCAATTCATACACTGGTGATCGAAACCCAACTTTGAAAATCACATCCGTGTATTGCCCGAGTCAGCGGGCCAACTAGTGTCAGTAATGGTTAGATTTTGCCAGCGTCGCAGACAGAGCATTTCAATTTATTTTGTATTTGTATTTGTAGTTGTAATTGTATACTACTTTAATCCCATTTGGGAAATTGTGCCATTGCACTCGGTTACAACTGGAGCAGGCACGTCGTCGCCACAGTGGTCGGCGGGTTTTTGGGGGGGGGGGGGTGAGGGTGGGAGATGAGGGGGGAGGGGGAGGGAGTGGTAGGGGTGAATTTTATTTGATTTTGCCCGGGCAGTGGCCTGTCCGGCCTGCTCTTTTCGATTTCCAACTGCCAAGGTATCTTTAACGCGCGCAACGTGCACACGGGCTCTCCGAATTTTTTCGTCTTTATCCGAGGTACTCCATTCAAACCCCAATAAGATCAGGGACAGGAACATATGAGAAAAACCCAAACTTCCAACATGCCTATTTTTGAACCCGGTACCCTTGGCATGAGAAGCGAGCACCTTGCCTCTAGACCACCTTTGTCCCCATATTTCTGTGTAGTGACAGTCAGCTGGCTGGACCTTTTCATCTCTTAATAGATTTGATCAGTAATTGAGCTAGCTTACTGGGGGACCGTAGTCTAACTTGAAAGCCCAATAGAGAAAATACAGAGCTGTTTTGATTGTTCAGCTATAGTTTACTTTGTAAACTACTGCGTGCTTTTAACAACGGCCGTGGAGACCAGTACCTTTCCGTAACCACGGATACTGGGTACCCACCGTGTTGAACCTGAGGGACCAGAAGATCCGTGGATACTGGTTAGCAGTTGAATCGGATCCGGTAAGCTGCGGTTATGTGTGACATTTCGTAGTAAGCGATGTCATGAGACGGCGACAAAAGGCAAGAGGCAAAAACGCGACTCAAATCGTGTCTATGTGCGGGAAAGGGGTGCGGGGGCAGTTTGTCCGTTCTTTAAAAAAAAAAAAAAAAAACTTGCAGGGGAAGAGCATGGGGAACGAAAAAGACCCACACGCGGCGATGGGTCTGTTCTGTTCGTACTAAGCGGAGACATCGGTTCCAATTTTACGGATCCTTGAATCGGTAATCTCACTTCGGTTCTCGGTCTTCGTCCGGGTATAAACAGGTCCCGGTTACTTCACAGACCTCGCCCTGGCACGAGTCGATTCTGCCACAAGATTTTCAGCCGTGAGTGGTAATTCTATACATCTGATATCTGAAGGTTGTATTGACCCCAGAAACACCGGCAAAAATATACATTTCCAGATAACCGATTTCACAGACTGTGGGGGAATTTGAAAATGGCCGGGGCAGTAGAGAGGTTAAACAGTGAAGTATTTTGCTGTTATCTGTGGATAGGCCCTGTGAATCTTCTACCTGTTTTACATGTATCGGTGAAACACCTATAGATTTCTATTCCACCTCATCAACAGTTTGCCTTGTATCAGCACGTGCATTGTTATTGTTTGATAACTCTTTTCCTTCATTTTTTGGGAGGAGGGGGGGGGGGTGGGTGGGGGTGGGGTGTCTTTCAATTTTACAACCTCAGTTTGGCTCAAGCAAGTACCTTACTGGTGTGGTTTTTAAGTGTGTTTCTTTCTGAGCAGTATAATTCACTTATGGAATATGTGCAATTTGCGACATGTACGCTCTCATAGATCATTTAGTGAAAATTAGATCCCAGGAAGATACTCTTTTAATGAATTATCTCAAAATGTAGCGCAGTCGTTTAAATTGTGAGAGTGGTCAGCTATACCGGTATTCACACTGGGATGTACATGACATGAAACTGTGCAGTGCAGTAATTGTTAATGGGAGAAGTGGCAAGGAGTTGATCACATGTTAGTTATTATAAGTTCTGAAGCTCTAAGATGCCTTTTTAAAAAATTCAAATTGCATATAGTCTTGGCTTTAACCAGTGTTCAATGACGTCACATTTGATAAACTTAGGCCATTGAAAGAACTATGTATCGTGACCTATTTCATCGTTACTGAGCCATACGAAATGGATTTGTCACCCATGAGTGAGTGTTGAATACTGGACAATAAGACAATAGTCTCCCGGAGCCTACAAGAAGCGCCTTACCTCTGACATACCTGTCTCACAACAACAAGAGCCCCGAATGCCCGGCCAAAACATGTCTGAGGACATTGGCACAGGACAGCCTTGTGATCCTGAGGGTGACGTTTCCTTCTTTTTGACTATTGTTTCAGAACCAGGTGTCAGTTACTGCAACTCGACCTTCGATAGTTTCTCCTGCTGGCCCACAACCAGAGCTGGCAGTCTAGCCAAAGTACACTGTCCAGACATCTCCGTCGCAGACCCGTCAGGTAGGTCAACTCACAATAGATTTATCTGCATCTACATTAAAAATATTTTTTTCGCCCCTTGAAAACCTAATTGTCATCACTGCCACTGATATTCTTGTGAGAAAAATCGAACGAAAATTTTGACGCTTTTTTTTTTTCATATCTAGTTCTAGGCTGTGTTTTCATGTATTGCAATGGATACGTCAAAAATCCGTCAATTAGTAACCAGAAAGAGTGTTTCCATGTGTGCAGAAATGGTGTTTCCGTACAGATGGAAACATTCTCTCTATTTCACCACTTGAAGGGTTTTTGACATTTTCGTTGCCGTTTCCGTTTCTGTGCGCACGAAAACACAGCTTGACGTGTTTTATTGGAGAGTTCTCGTAAGACCAAAAACCTCCGAGATTTGCTTTAATCCACCTCCCCCAAAATTAGCTCTCAAGGCAATTGGGCTTTCAAGGGGCGGTCTGTTTTATTCACAAAATTTGCATGGGAAAACACCACTGAATGTCCTGGCATGCTGCTGATGATAATGATGCTAGATGTTAGCGTGCAATCAATATAAAATTATATGTTTTTTTTTTTAATATGTCTTCGTCACTTCTACAGAAAATTATGTCTGCATTGATGTTTTTATGAAACTTTTTAAAGGAACTCGGTGTGCTTGTGGATATTGACAAAAGGACAGAGACTTTAAACTCGAGGGAATATTAAGGTCATCTTCACTATTCAAAATTTTGGCACACAGTAATATGCGGAGTAAAAATGTAACCAAGGGTTGGAGTTTTCTCGAAATATTATTTCTTTTTTTTCCTTCCAAAATATTTGACAAATTGAACGATTCTCCTCAATTGGTATAAAGGCAGGTTGGCCGTTCTCTTTAAAATCTATGATCATTTCATGCCTATCATTGTCTCACCTGATAATAGCCTAACAGCGTAGCCTTTCTTTTATTGTTGCTGTTGTTGTTGTTGTTGTTTGTCACAGTAAGACGTTGCATTTCAGCCTTTGGGAATAATTTACGAAAAACAGACACGTGGACAAATTTTCTCCTGTCATGTCTTGCTTGCAGAGCACATGAAAAAAAAAAACGAAAAAAAAAAAACCACAACGTTTTAACGACGATATTGTATTAATGTAGAAGTTACAAATTGTACAAACAGTTGCCTTGCCGCCCTTGTAACCGTGGTGCTCTTAGACCGTCGCTCCATTTTTATGAAAATGCTATTTCCCGGGTTTTCATTCTGTTTTGTTTTCTTGTCTATAAGCCGGCCATATTATAGTGACAGCTTCTGTGTCAGTTCAAAAAAAAAAAAAAAAAAATTACGTCTCTTTCAAAGTCTTTTTATCATTAAGATAATCATTATCATTTTATCATTAAGATAATCATTATCATTTTATCATTAAGAATAGCCAGCTGTGACAAATACAGACCAGACAAGCAATAGGTCAAACTGAAATGTGCATGACCCTAATGCTATATAATCTATGGTCAAAATAATGTACACACTCCCGCCCCAATCCCTTGCCAGAAGATAAATACGATAGCATCAACAGCCCATGAGCACATCCACACTCCATTCTCTATCTTTGGCCCGGGCCCCGCTTTACTGTGCGGGCTTTTCCCTCTGAAAACAGCATCCATCTGGAGAGGAACGTAACTCATACACAAAGGCGTCTTTAACACAATCTGCAGATTTGAGCCATTCAGTTTTTGCAGCACTTTGGCTGAATAGCGGACGCTTATTCGATGAAGCAGGAAGGTGGGATGCGCTCATCCCAACACTCTGTAAAGGCCAGAAGCAAGTCTTCAGACTAATGACCATTTATCGTAAGATATTCTGTTTTACACAATTTGAAAATACGCAAATAAATAAGACGCACGATAAGGGAATCCTAATAACACTTTGGATACCTGGAAAAGCGCACTGGAAAGAGACTGTTATTATCAAAATTCACCATAATGATTTATCTTAACAAAAGATGAACTCATTCTTTACTACTTTAATATGAAACGAGCTCGAGTACAAAAATAGGTACTTAAATCAATCGACTTAAAAAGGAAACTGTTATAATAATTGGCCACCTGATCTTTTTTACAAATATTTCTTTCTTAAGTAGATTTTAAAGGGGTATTACACGTACAGTTAAACCGGATCAGTTTTGGATTTACGTTGGTCGTCAGTCGGCCTGCAGTTGAATTGCAACGTGTAATAAGGAAACCGGACGAAAAACGTAGAAATTCGACCTGGCCGACGGTCGCGTCCTGAAAATCAGGCGCTGCCTGATAGTTGGGATCCGGTGTGGTATCCCAGATTATCCCCCCCAAAATCTATCCCCCCTGATATTTCAGAATATCCCCCGGATAGTCTAGGATATCCTAGAATAACCCCCGGATATTCTGGAATATTCTGGTTTATCCCCCCGGATATTCTAGAATATCCCCCCCTATAACAGTTTATCCCCCGGGGTTAAAATAGGATGGGGGATACTTGCCAATGGGTAAGCGGCATCCTATTTTATCCCCCATTACAAATTATCCCCCACCTTTTATTTTCTTTGGGTAGCCTTTTTCCCCCTTTTCTTCCTGTACGTTTCTGTATATAATCTTTCTCTGCCACACACACACAAAAAACACGCACAAAAAACACACATTTATGAAGTGTGACTTAAAATGCGTTTTTAGCCGACCCCTCCAATTGCTTGACAATTTAACATTAGACCGATTAGTGACAGGAAATAGCCTGACATTAACTAAGGGCATAAATCTTTCTCCTCCCGCCCACAACCATACCCTTTTTTGGAGCTTTTAGCAGGAGCAGTAATTAAAGAGATTAAATTTCGGTCGTGTTCTGTGTATGGAGCAATGAGAATAAAGTACATTGTACTCAGTATCATCAGACAACCAGGGCACCCATTCTTTATTGTGAGGAGAAAAAGGAACGGACAGCGCACGAGCGTGCCAAATATGACAATATCGAGCTAGCACAAATGAAGTCGAGATATAATCTTAATCGGCCACTTGTGATCTTAAAGTTCTCATCTCATAGTAGCCTATGCTTTGACAGAAATGTGTATCCTTTGATAAAGCACCGTAGGTGTAATTTCCAAGTTTTTGAGGGATTACCTCATGACAGTCGGTAGCAAGCAAAGAGGTTAAATAAACTCTTTGGTAGCAAGTTGTTGACTTCACGGGAGATGAGTGTTGAATTAAGAACTAATTATTGCACGTCAAGCATGGTGACACAGCAGTAACGAAGCCAGTGCTGATGAGGGATTTGCTAACTTTGATAGAATGTCCCCCTACGAAGCAACATTGTGGAGGATGTTACTGAAGATTACACCACCAGCTTCAGGAAAGTCTATCACTGTCGTCAATTCTGAGAGCTGCCATTTGGAGAAGCCAGCCGAATGAACCCCCCTCTCCAATGCACTAGTCACACATCCATCTCAGAAATATTCCAAACAGCTGCAAGGACTGGCTGCCCAAGTCCGAAGATGTAATTGGCCCAGCGTTCCCAGTCTCTTGTGTTATCAATCCTCTAATGTTGCGAAGTTGCCTGTCACCAAAGCCCAGCAAAGGGCATTTAGCACATTTGATAAAGAATGGTTTCTGCTTTATAATGAATCATCAGCATGCTGGTTGTCTTTTTTTTCTGAGAGATAGGGAGTGGGGGGAGGGGGAGTGGGCGATGAACGAAAATTCGGATTCTAAGGGGCGATCTCGTGAAAAAGGTTGAGAACCACCGCTAAAGAAAGTGAAATCGAGCTGGTGGAAACTTTAGAATAGACGGGGATGTTCTAGGATATACTAGATTATCGGGGGGGTTAAAATAGGATGGGGGATATTCCAGGATGTCACACCGGTCAGACACAGTCAGCTGTTGGCAGTCAAGACGTGCACATCAGAATTTTCTATACTTTCTCAGTCCACCCAGGAAGAGCCTATCATACTAAGCCTGGTCAGATACAGTCAGCTTCTGCCACCATTTCTTTGGTGCATATTTTGCTGGCAGCATCTGACTGTGTCTGACCGGGCTTAGTATGATATCCCTTTTAGGGTAGGAAAGCATGAGGATAGAGAGTATGGGACTGCAAGAAAGGATTCCGTTTTAAACACTTAGTAGAGAGGCCAGAGACAGATGTAAAAGTGGGATCCATTTATATGAAGAGGGAGGCTGTAGAGAAATTTCATACATGCATTCTGCAAAGAAAGTTTAATGTGAAATCAGAAGATTGTATGGAAAGGGCTAGGCTATATAAGAACTTTGTCAATGAGACAGGGAAAGTAGAGTGGGCTGGAAACATAAAAGGAGTGCTCTTTGTATCAAGAGGGAGACTCTAAAAGAGCAATTCAGCCTGTAGGAGTAGACTGATAATGGTGTCGTATAGATTTTAAAGTGGAAAGCTGTAGAGGAACCCTGCAATTAAAATTGGTGGTGTTAAAATAAGATCGTGAGTCCCGGTACAATTTCCTTTGTGAAAAAGATGTTGTAGAAGAAGTGCCCTGCAGTTTAAGGCGTGCAGCCACAGAGAGGGGTGGAGTGTTTAGAATATACTCCGTCAAGAGTTATAGATGGCGCTGTAGAGATGCCTTGCTGTATAGAAATAGTGACAGAAGTGTAGCGTTGTGAAAATAGTATCCGTTAAAATCTTGTGACAAGTCAAGGACACGCTTGTTTATTTTGTTTGTGATGATTATTGTATCCAGGACGGTGTCAGGGGTAATTTCTAGAGGGTTGTGCATGTCACGTTATATTATGGATCTTGTTCACTAATTATCTCCTGGCTGTAAGTCACATGTTTACTGTCCTCTAAGTTAAGTATGTCTTGTACGGTGTACGGAATGTTGTCTTTGTTGTAGTCGAATTGTGGTGTTTTTATTTCGGTCTTGTTCGCTGTGCAGTTGTGTATAATATGTGCTGTTGTCATGGGTGTGTCACAGTGTCTGCACATGGAGTGTGGCGGCAGAAGAAGCACACTGGTGCATGTTTAACTCCTTCTTGGGTTTACTCTTTCCTTGACTAGTTCGCACACCTGTATTCAATAAATGTTCCACATGAAAGATGTAAATCACTGCGGACAAGAGTTTCACCATCAAAATGGGGTCTTGCTATGACTAGAAATCACAGGAAGACGGTGTATCACACGCAGGAACGGTATGAAATTAGATCTACATTTTCCGTACACATGGAAACACCTCTACTTCTTGACGGACGTTTGACGTTTCAGTTTATGTACACATAGAAACACATCTTTATTGTGAAATTGTGTTGGTGTAAGAGGGACAGCTGCACTGTTTCTTGTTCACGGGCTCTGCTTACGCCATCTTGCAGCGGTTGTGCAGAAAGGTGCATTTTACAAATTTGAATATAGAAAATACTAAACTGTGTTCAATGTCCAGCTATCATCCCAAACTTGGAAAGAAATCATTTACTTTGTAACTCTAACTTAATTCTGGCCTTTTCTTGTTGTTGTTGTTGTTTTGCTTTCAAAGTGGTAGCGGCTGCACAACTGTTCAAGTAAATTACCATCACACTTAATACGTGTACAAACATCAACTTACACATGAATATTCTGCTGTTTGCCAAAATTGCCAACACACCAGAGCCAGGGAAAGGAAGACTTATGACATAATATTATAAACGGATGGTCCCATTAGCAGGAAATGGGCAGGATAGATAGATGGAGGGATGGATGGATGGATGGATGGATGGATGGATGGATAGATAGATGGATTGATAGATTGATTGATAGATAGACAGATTGATAGATAGATTGATAGATAGATAGACAGACAGATAGACAGATAGACAGACAGACAGACAGACAGATAGACAGATAGATAGATTGTTTTACAGTAATTACGTGCCGCCAACTTGATTTTATTCTAGTCTCAGGCAATGGCGATATTGATGTTTGTACTAGCAATGTAAACTACGCCATTGTCGAATGGCCACAAACAACAATAAAGTTAACCACACACAGACGGCGATAGAATCAGATGTACATAACACTCGTGACGGCGGCCACAATAACACAAGATAATCCAGCCTGTACCCGTGTGTATAATTTTGTGACTCTGGTTTCCAATGAATGGCTTTCTGCTTTCTCGTCATCATGCTTGCGGGAGTACCGTAATGAGGAGTTTGGGAGGGGACCGGGGGTGGGGGAAGGGGGGGGGGGTTCAATAACTGAATCATTCTAGAATGAACATGTAACTAGTTAGTTTGTTGTGACGTCCATTCACCATCTCCCCCCCCCCCCCCCGACTTTTTTTTTTCTTCAGATTTAGCTCCAGTCCTGGTTTTGTTATGACTAAGGAAGTGGCTGAAATCACGTGCAATGCATTTCGTGCATCTGTTTGTATATGAAAAGTGCCATTGTAAAAACTAACTCTTTCACGCGGTGGGATAATTCTTCCGCTTTTATTAATTTATCAGTCAACTCAGGCAGTCTGTGGATCAACCAAGGAGTCCGCTTGAGACAGGAACTAACATCTATAAGTAAATCAGTTGTGTCTTGACTTCTAAGTACCATTCCATTCTTTAGAGATGGACCTGTCAAAGCAAGTATCATGTTTTACCTGTGTCGTTTCCAGCGATGAGACGAAGCCCACTGAATCCGTTGCTAAGATGTCCAACAGAATTTAGAGGTTTTAAAAAGGTATATTCTTATTATAATTATGAGCTCCTGTAAAGATTTCCTTCCTCCCTACGTGTAAATTGTTTCAGTGGGAATTGGGCAAAATCCTACTTTTGTTTTTATTACTATCATTACTGGCTAAAATGTCCAACCGTTTTATGAACGGCAATGGACTGGCCAGGCCATGGAAGTAATTGCATGCATGTATACTATCTTGTGAACATCAAACTCCTGCCCCCCCCCCCCACCACACACACACACCACACACACACATTTCATTCTTTCATTCCGCCTTATCTTAAGCCTCTTTTGCCTTTCCTAATTAATCCCGTCCTTGGCCCAACACTTTACCTACACCCCTCACCTTACCTACACCCCTCACTTTACCTACACCCCTCACCTTCCTCTTTCGATCCTTCTTCACTTTTTCATCTTTTGCCACCCATTTTCATCTTCGTGTGTCACCCTTTATCCAGTTCTTTTTCTGGTCTGTGCTCACCTAGATCTATGCGTTTTATGAAACACAGTTGCGTATTTGGAAAGGCTGTTGATATAAGTACGTACGCAATCCCAACAGTTTTGCTCTAGGGGAGCAAAAATATACGTACCTATCCCTAACCTCGTCCTTATCCTCAACCCTGATTCTTATCGACTCCCTAACCCGCGGCTCCCCGTACCCTTTCGACCAAAAAAAAAAAAATGTGAAAGAATAATTCGTTAAGGCTGTTGTTAGGAGTATTTCTGGAGGAGTTCTCTAGAGCCACAGAAAGCTTTAAAATACATACCCCTAGCCCAAAAAAAACTGGGGGGGGGGGGGGGCGTAGGTGCTTGTAACAACATTCACTTGGAAATAGAATGCTAATTATTTGGAGACTAAAAACCCCTTGTTTCGTAACACGTGTTTGCCTTTTCTGTTACGCGAGAAACGACACCTCCATCCGCCTTTTTAAGAATGGATAAAATACCTACATTTATGTATTTGTTCTTCTGCCCTATTCCATTGTTCACAATTTTTGTATGAGCAAATGTCATTTTAATGTCCTTGCCGCTCATTGGTGATTATTAATACAAAAAAAACAAACAAACACACACAAAAAAACCCACATGATGTAAATTTTATGATTATTGACGTCCGTAACTCACTTAAAATACACACATCTGCATTGTGATCATCTGAGCCGTGTCTAGCAGGCAACCAAGCAAGACATAAACAATACACTGCTGGCCTCTTGTTCCCTCGCCCACCGCACGTTTCATTTGCTGCGTCATGTCCGCTGAATCGCGAAATATCATAAAAACCACAGAAAAACTGTGGGGTCGCAGCAGGGCTATAAGCAAGGTCAAAATTGGGCAAAAAGAAAAGGTTGTATGTTGCGAAACCCTGCGTGAGAAATAAAACCCAAACAATACAAAGCAAACTAAAGAGAAGACAGAAAATCGCAACATACTACCTTTTCTTTTTGCCCAATTTTGACCTATCTGCTGATACAGTCTTGACAGGCCTTACTCAGAAATTAGCTGAGACTCTCCGCCTTACCTGGGAAGAAGCTGCTGCGCCCTCCCGCGGTCTCCGTGTACAGCTTTTTGTCTCAACTCCCGGGAAAATCAACAAGTGACTACATTTCTTTTCTTTACTGTATATTTGATTGATCTGACTTTGAATATTCTCAGCTGACATTATAGCACGGCTTCTCTCGGGAAATCCGATAATAAAACAATTTTAATTCTTGCAGTTCCTGTTACCTGAACAATTCATGTTGGCTAAATTCATGAGTAACGACTTTACCAACCAACAAACACAAAAAAACGTTTAGTTAATGTCAAGACCAGAACTGGGGTAGGGCGGAGGTAGACGGGAGACAGGCGATTTAGGTGCTATAGTCCGTTCACCCAGGCGATCACAGAAAACTGCTCGAAGCGTTGCAACCGTCGACGATATTTGAATGTAATTTGGCGTGGAGTCTTAAATTTGTGATGATCCTAACCCAGATTTTTTGCCCCCGAATTATTCAAGTAGTTTTCGAGTTTGTTTATTTTATTTGCGGTATATAAATAAAGAGAGTACCGACAAGGGTAAACATTTAGGTGCTTTACTGTAATGATTTGAACACATGGTTTTGAGTCCCACTAAAATGTGGTACAGCACGTGATTAAAGTGAGTTTAAAAACGAACTCTCGTGATTGTTCACTGGTAGGCCAACACGGTGTCAGAGGCGTTGTCAGAGATCTTTCAATTTCAGAATTCCTTTCATCGTGGTATTAAACATCAAAATCAATACGATGGGGAACATTGGAGAACAAGACCTTCAAACTGTCAGACATCCAAAATCTAACTCTTGCAGCATTGAAAACAGTTGCTGCAGAATTTTTCTGCAAGTGAGAGGACCATATATCGCGGTTGGAGGAAGAATACTGGCAAAACGAGGGCCTTCATTTTATTCAAACGAATATCGTCATCAATCCAATGGAGACATCCGACTCAGAAAGCGACTGAGATGATAAAACATTAAAAAACATCGAAAAGTTCTTGCCCGTTTTGAAATAAAACAAAAAAAAAAACAACAACACCTTTTTAGGGCTAACCTTTCTATTGGGTCTAAGGTGGTCCCAAGTCCGCAAACCTGATCATTGTACCCACAAAGCCATGCTCTTGCAATGACAGGGACTCAGAGGGGAAAGGGTGATCATATCTCGATATGTATATTTCTCACAACTTAATACAGATTGGAAAGCTTAGCTACTTTACAAACTTTCTTTCATAGAATGTTACCGTTTAGCATAACTAGAAGGCTGTTTTCAATTGATAAGTAATGAATCTGTAATAGCTTTATCTTACAGGAAAGGAACAATAAATGCATTTACGTGTAAAGCAAACCTCAAGTCCGTAACGTGATGCTACGCCATTGCAATTCACCACAGATTGTTACTATATTTAGGAATTTAGATCAACTACAGGGAAAGAGAAGTGACAGATCATGTTGGAACACACGTATACTGTAAACGTCTATAAGTTTGGGACCATTCAATTGAAAACAAAGAAAAGATCAAAGGAATTCGCCGCTTTGAAAGAACGGTGCTGTGCATAGACTTCAAATTCAAGATTTGTAGGGTCATGATAAATGTAACACTGAATGCAAAAATTCAGGACGCTGTATTTCGTAATAGCTGAGAAAATCCAACTAAACCGTGATCACGCCTCGGTGAACGGCTATAGAAAAATATCGCACTGAGCTATCCCTACACAAATACCTTCCCCCCCCCCCTTTTTTTTCTCCTCTTCTCTCCCCTCTTCCTCAGCCCATTCCCTCCCCCAGTCACACAGACACATCGAAAAAACAAAATCATCTTTCATTAACTTTGTGGAAAGTGCTGGTTTTTATTTATTATGATTCGGCTATGTCTTATGTAGACAGAATGGTGGGAACTTGCAATTTCCGTTCTAGTTTTACTGACTGCCCTTTCCGGTAGTGCAAGGTGGCTTCTTCATTTTGTCCTTCTGTTTAGTGTTAAACTTTCTAAAATATCCCCATCTTCAACATAACACAGGGCGTTCAGAGTAAAAGGATCAGAGAAGAAACAGGGAGAAGCAGTTAAAAATGTTAGGTTTTCCAAACCAGTCTATATAGGCCCATTTCACAGATATGCCATCTTTGATGTAAGGACCGACGCATCACCATGGCGACTGTAGCATTGATTTTGATTCGTTAGCTGATTTGCACTGCGAGCATTTGAGGTGTCGCGAACCAATCGGCGGCGAGCTAATAGTAGTCCACTACAGTAAACAATGGCACGTGTGTACATGCGCATGGCAGATGTTCGGTCAGTTCTTTCATTTCCTTTCTCCTGTTTACACATACGGTAGGGAATCTGACCAGCTTGGATCCATCCTTTCCACCCCCGTCATAACAGTCAACTGCAATGCAACCAGCAGGCATTTTAACCGCTTAGACATATATATTTCGAAGTTACACTCATCAGCTGATCCACCGGCCATCTTGGGTGTCGGAAGAAAAAAACAAAAACACTATGTGACGTCATTCGCAATGGGCCTATAGTACTAACCAAACTTTCAATGGTGTCCAATGTCCTCAAACTGTGACAATCCCTAGTGACAGTGCAAAGGAGTAGAATGACTCAACAGTGCATGATTTCAAATTGCGACAGACCAGGAAGAAAAAACAATAACAAAAAAAAAACAAAATAATTTTTCATGCAAAACGGGACATGAATAAACATTTTCTTGACCATGGCACAGACTTGATTTTTTTTTTTTTAATTGACAAAGTTTTGTGAAATATCATTCTTTCTGTCAACACATTATGTGCCTTTTATGGCAAGTCTTGTCTACCGTGTTTTATTGTGATCCCAAGTCTAAAAAAGTAAAGTGACCGAAATAGTTTTGCTTTCTTGTTGTTGACAAGGTCTTTGAGATGATTCATTCATATATATGAGCCTTAATATCACCACCACCCGTTTTCACCTCCCCTCCGGTGTGGTATTCCAGTCTTTTCCCCCCTTTTCTTCGTGTGCATTTCTGTATACAATCTTTCTCTGCCACACACAACAGACATATACACACAAAACACACATCTATATCTGCATATACATATTTTGGTAACTCGAAACTTTGGTCACTTAAGGCTCAGGAACCGCATCATACTCAGGCTTCAAACTTTGCACAACAGCATATTATCAATGCGAAAGTAACGTGGGCTTCTAGGTTTCATTTTTCATTGTTTCCGCATCATTTAGATCTATTTCGAGTCATGGTTCGCCATTTTAAGGTTTCATTGAAGCTGCGCATGCGCATTATGTTTGTTTTGAAGTTGAAACTGAAAGAGAGCGAAAGTGCAAATCTATTATTATAAAAGTGAACTTTGAAGGCTATGTTAGCCTATTCCTCCGTTAATACTTAGCCCACACGCTTCAAATTTTACACACGTCGACAGTAAACCCTTCCTACTCCAAGTTTTTAGAACAGGACACGCTATTATGATATTTTTAGTACCGTGACGCAGTTTGCCTCATCGTTCATTCGCCGAAGGAAACAAATTGTGGATTAACGAAAACATGGATCGCCCGTAAACTTTACCGAAAAAGGGTAAACAAACTCCAGTCCAGAGTAGGCGCGGAATCCGAGTCGATACTGATTCTGTCATTGAATTTTTTGTTTTTTTGTCTGTGGAAGGAACTTTACTTTGTGTACTAGATCTAGTACATTATAGGTAATGAAGATATTTCTCCCGGGCAGGGCCGGGTAACTCAGCTAGTATAATATAAAGTGTGACTTGTGACTTAACATGCGTTTAAAGCCGACCCCTCCAATTGCTTGACAATTGAACATTAGACAGGAATTAGCCTGACATAAACTGGGGGCATAAATCTTTCTCCTCCCGTCCACTCACCATATCCTTTTCTGGAGCTTTTAGCAGTAGTAGTCATCAAAAAGAGATTAAATTTCAGCGGTGGTCTGTGTATGGAGCAATGAGTGTAAAGTACATTCAGTATCAACAGAAGCGCCAAGATGTAATTGGCCCAGCGTCCCCAGTCTCCTGTGTTATCAATCCTCTACTACATGTATGTTGCAAGTAGTCAGTCACCAAAGCCGAGCAAATAGCAGCATTAACAGGGAGAGTCTGTTTCTAGTTTACATGAGAAATAGTCATCAAAACCTACAGACTGTCCTGTTCTGGGATCTCATGGACACAACTTCCTAATCAGGGTCCCAATGTCAAGAATGGATTCCATCATCAATTCAATCAAACAACTTTCAAAGACAATGCAGACTCGAGACAGACGAAAAAAAATCAACAACAACAGCAGATTGTTTAACCATTCACTGCAGGGATTGACATATAAGTCGAGGTGAAGATCTGTTCAGTGACAAGCAGCTGATCCCATTCAAGTGTACCCATACAGTCCCAAATTGTTTTGCCTTCCAGATCCAACCCTTTTTACAGACTTTTTCTGAGCAAGAGATCTTTTTAACAAGTTATTCTGGGTTACAGAGAATCGCATCCTGGTTTGATCATTTAAATTTTTCCATCTTCCAGCCTCATCTGAGACTATCTTTCCTTTCTAAGGGGCACACCAACTTTTTCCCTCCATGGAAGTCTGTCACTCCATTACATAATGATAGCATAAAACTCTTGTACGTCCTCCTTCTCCCTATCACCCCCGCCTCATTTTCTGGAAGCATTTCTTTCAATACAGTAGGACACAATCAGCAAATGTGAAAGGGGCTGCTGGATTAATATAGCTTTAGTCCACGCCTCAACAACTGTTTTTCCCTACTATCTTATAATGTACATACTGCATTTTGTCAGCCTTCTCTCATGGGATAGGCAAAATGGCCTACTGACCTTGAATGTCTGCAACCTCGCCGTTGATGTCAGTAAACCAATAGAACAGTGGTTCTCCTCGTGGGCGATATCAGCCCCCTGGGGAGGTGATTCTGATTTCCAGGGGTGAGGGGAGGGGAAGAAACGAAGAAAAGGGCGACAAGGGGGCGAAAACGAGGAGCGGGGGGGGATACGGGAGTTGGGGGGAACCAGCAATGAAGAGCAATTTGGGGACAAATACATGTCAATTGTCAGACATTGACTTCTTCAACAGCATGCTTAGATGGATTTGATGAACAGAAATGGGTTGTTTTGTTGTAGTTTTTTAGCACATTTGATAAAGAATGGTTTCTGCTTTATAATGAATCATCAGCATGCTGGTTGTCTTTTTTTTCCCGGGAGATAGGGGGGGGGGGGGGAGGAAGTGGGCGATGAACGGAAATTTGGAGTCTAAGGGGCGATCGCATGAAAAAGATTGAGAACTATTGCTAAAGAAAGTGAAATCGAGCTGGGGGATACTTTAGAATAGAGGGGGATGTTCTAGGATATCCTAGACTATCAGGGGGGTTAAAATAGGATGGGGGATATTCCAGGATGTCACACCGGCCGCCTTGCTGGCGTATGTGATCAAATTTCAGAGCCCACGTGACAGCATTTTTCTCTGCCGGCATTAACACAAGGTTATCGAAAACGGCGTCTGAGCATAGAAATGATATCAAATCCGGAATCAGCGTATCAAAATTAACAAACCTACCCGCGAGTGACCAATTTTATCGCCGCATTATTAAATTTTTTTTTATTTTTTCCATGATATTTTTCACTGTTCATTATGGAAGTGGGTGTGTTGTTTTTGTCATGACAATGATCACCCTTGTTGCTCTATTGAATGGGGGATGTAGTGTGTAGCTGGGGAATTATGTATGCATGAACTCTCTGTGGTGCAGGGTTGTGTGATGCTCGGTTTCGCTGTTCTCTCCTCAAACACGGCGATTTCCATTATGTCTTCATGGTCCAAAGAAACACTTCAATTTATTGAAATTTATCGTTCCACAGAGTGTTTGTGGAAAATTAAATGTCAGGATTACAGCAATAAATTTTCAAGAGAAAAGGCCTGCGAAAAACTCGTCGACTTTTGCAAACAACTACTGGATCCCAGTGCGAACAGAGACCCACCGTTTCAAAAAAAAAATAAAAAAATCTCAGGAGTTCTTTCAGAAAAGAACTAAAGAAACAAGAACAGTCATTTTGGTCAGGTGCTGGAGCTGATGAAATTTACGAACCAAAATCATTTTATTTTAAAAGTCCTCAGAAAAGGTTCTTATCTCCTCCAATGGATTTGTATGTGAGAACACACTCCTCTTTAAAAGCCAGTCTTTTGACCAAATACGGCGTTGTTTTCTTCTCTTGTTTTTCAAAATAACATAATTGCTACATTATGAAGCAGTTCCTCTGTCACCCATTGTATGTATTGATTGCAGTGTGTCTGCTATATGCTCAACACGTGTCTGCTTGTATGTGGACGGCCTGCAGTCGGACCGTAACGTGTAATAGCAAACTTTGTCGTACGTTGGACTGCAGACCACAAACTATGGTGCAGACCGGATACATTCAGTTTTTATTTGTTTGCTGTTTTCAAATATAATGGACACGCATTACAGCAATAACAAACAAAATGTCTCTTTAAGTCACTGGAAGCTTTATTTTAATGTTTTACTTGTTTAAGCTTACAAATCACTTGCAATAAATTTCTAGTCAGTTTTGATATGTTAACATGTAGGCAGGGGAAAAACTGTACACGAAGCCATGAAAACCAAAGGCCCACACAAAGATAAGCCAGTTTTGAAGCGCTCTCGACCACTTAGTGAAATCGAGGAACATAAACAATGGAAAAACACGGCAGCATGATACACATAGAAGCCATGACTTTAGCACTAGAAGCTGAAGAAGGGCGATATTAATGTCGAGGTAACGCGGGCACTACACCAGAAACATAACAAGGAAGCGGCGTCATACATCATTCTGTGGGTGTAAATTCGTCGATCTCCTCCACACATAAAAGCAGGAGAACTTAAAGACTGATGGCCGAGCTCTGGGCGATGTCAGAAGGTTACGACACTAGCATTAGGTTGTTCTTAAACCTGCTACCTGTATCAGCAGGCTTAAAAACCAACTAACGCCAGATGTCGTGATGTACATTTCCTTTGTCGTTGAAAACCTGTTTCGCCAGTTAATTATTTGCCTGCAAAGTGAACAAAAAACAACAACAACAACAACAACAACCCAGAATCAATACAAATTGCGTGCAAAATAATAACTCAAAGTGCACTTACCTGCTCCATTAGTTTCCTCGCAAGACAAGGGCTGAGCAACAATTTGCGGACGTCTGGTGAATGCTGTTGCTACACATGCAGTGAATTTGTAGAAGATAGTGAGCCAAAGCAAAAAAAAAAACAAAAAACAAACAAACAAAAAATGTGGAAAGCAATTCATTATGAGATCAAATTGAAGCGACTGGTTTGCTTGTGTACATATCAATATCCGTCATTACCACACACTGCTGTTTTGTGTCAAAGTAGGGACGTGAATAATTCAAGAAAGCTAGGCATCTTTACGTCTTTTTCTTTTTCTTCTTCTTCTTCTCTTCTCTCCCCCCCTCCCCCATCTCTCTCTCTCTCTCTCTCTCTCTCTCTGTCTCCCCCCCCCTACTCTCTCTCTCCCCCCTCTCTCCTACATACCCTCTCTCTCTCACTCATTCTATCCATGAAGCACGTTCTATCAAATGACATTCAGACAGACAGACGTACATTCAGGAAGGCAGATACTTACCAGCCAGACAGATAGGCTCTAAACAGTGAGCAATGTAAGATAATAGTTTAAAATTCATTTAAGTGAATTTTTGTCTTCACTATAATCATAATTTATTTATGTCCAAGAAATATGTTGCCAGTGAAACTGTAAACTATGTTCAAATTATATCTGGCGTATTCCATTAATCAATACGTGGTGTCATGGGCCAATAGCCGCTTAGAGCAGCTGAAACGTCTCCTGACAAAGGACTCGATGAATATCCAAACGTTTCCATAATTTCTTCCATTTTTGCACTTTTCTGATCTGGGCTTAGGGAAATACATTGTGTTTTTGTATTTGGCCACAGTTTAACTTATCCTAAGTCTTGCAGCCTCACCCAATGTTTTTTGATTGAAATATTTCCTGTAGTGTATCAGTGTCTCCACCGATTCTTTGAAATCGCTAAATCCCAATTATTCAGTTATAAGAACAGTTATAAGTACGAGTATTACAGTAGTGAGAAGAATGTTTGGATGTCGTCGCCAGAATGTCCCCCTTCATATAATAATATGCATTTATATATTTGGGTTTCTTATGTGGCGTGCTGCATGGTGAACTATCGTAGCTCGCATATGTTTGTGGCAGCTTTCAAGGCTTCTCTGAGATCAGAAATTTCTGCTGAATCGAGACAGGGAAAAAAAGAAGGGGGAAGGAATGTCCTGGTGCGGTCCAACAGAGGCTATAATCTTAGCATGCCGAGATAGATCTTAATACAGAGATTGCATCATCTTCCCGGGCATAAGAGGAAGGACTTCTTTCTTCCACGGTGGTGCTGAGATCAAGTTTGAAGCCAATGTTAGCTGTCTTACCCCCAAAAAAGCAGCTAGCTTCTGAAGGAAAGTGAAAATTTCAGAAATTTTGGACGGGCTTTGAATAGATATTTTGTTTAAAAAAAGAAACATCCTGCTAGCTATATTTTGTTGAATTCTAAGCAATTATTTCTGCGGGCGTCCGATTGTTGGAAGAATTGCTGGAAGAGCCAATGATTTTCATAAGTCAATATTATATAAAAATATGGTCAAACCTATAAAAACTTGAATCGACTCAAAAGCACGGGAAAAACAACAACAACGACTGACAAGTTTTTAAATTTTTTGACTTTTGCAATCAGTACTTGTAACAAATGCCACCCCCCACCGTAAATATTAAATTTCTGTTGTATAAATTGCTATGTGCAAGCGTTTAAGCGTGACTTGTATAGTTGTCAGTCTGCGTGTGCATCACATTGACCTATATCGTACAGTTACACAGAAGACTGAGCAATGGAAAGCCACGGAGAGCCACAAGCTTTGGTTTGTGCCTTCATATGACTTTTGATCTGTTGCCCCCGATACCTGCTGCGCTTTGTCATTCTCCTCAGTGTTCTGAAGCAGCTGGAGATAGACATTTTAGCTGACTAAAATAGGTAAAACTCAGCATGTCACCTTTTTTTCCTTTGCTGTTTGCTAACTGAGGAGAAACAGAAACATTAAGACTTCACGCAGGTTTGATCGATTGGAAGGAGAAAAGAAACGTAATAATTTGTTGGTGATTTCGCGATTTGGTCCCTGGAAAATAAAGGCGGGATGATCAAACAATGTTCATGTTTTCTAGTAATCAAAATGTAAATATAAATACGAATGTGGAAATTTGTCGACCACATTAATTTTATACTATGAACACCCGTTAAACTAACTGCCAGCCAGCCAGACTTGAGCATGAACATCCTCATCGCTTGATTCAACATTTCAAAACTCTATTTTGTTTCTTTTTAGTTGAAGAGAAAATGAAAGATGGAGATCAATGGATGACTGTTTTACCTGCTAAACTGTTAACTTTATCTCATTAATTGGTGGCTATGCGACTGCAAGTCTGAGCACTTGCTATTTTGTTCGCTTTGTTTGTTCTCTTTATTTATCTTACAATGAAATGCAATTAATTTGTTATTTTAGTCGATAACAGCCATTATACTACATGATATTATTATAGAGTGTTTCTTGACAGGGCTGGCGAATATTTCGTTGCATGTAAAACCGGCGTACCGCTAGAAATGGTATTTTCTGTTTTATAGTGAATATTTGCAGTGGCATAGTGTGGGTGTCCAGCGTCCGGGGCAAGGCAAGTACATGTATTGAGCCCCATGAGCCGTGGACCGTTAGCACTTCCCGACTCCATTCCACCAGTATCTTTACATCACCCCCCCCCCCTCCCCAACTCCCCAAAAGACAAGTGTTTTAAGAAAATATTAATGAAATTAAAGTAAAAAGTAAAGTGCATTTAATGCTAATATACCCAAATTTATTTGAGATCGCATTTGTGCAAAATTTTCAAGAACATTATTGAAACATAAATTATATTGTAATCTCTCTCAGCTGACAGTATTGCCGAGTTACTCAGTTTTTCTTGGCTCACTGTAGATCTCTGGTATGTTTTGATTAAGTTTCGAGAAACACCTTTCACAACTGGCAGTTGAAACAGTGACTGTTTTGAAATGTTGCACCCATAAGAATTTTGCGCCCAGAGTAACATGTGGCCCGCCCAATGTACGCCACTGTGTATTTGAAATCTAGATGCCATTAGCCTAGGATTGTGAAAATAGTGTCGTACGATCCGAAGCTTTTTTGTCGTTGTGTAAAGGCATTTGTGCAACTGGCGTATCTTCAACCTACCCCCTGCTGGCTGTATGACGAACAGACGTAACATGACCCAACAGTCTCACTGCTTGACGAAACCACTATAGTTAGAATTGGTGGGTGGGTGGGGGGGGGGGGCGATTTCTAGCTTTCATGATAATGCAAATATAGAGAAATAGAAAAGAAAGAAAAAAGAGAGAAAGAGAGAAAAAGTTAAATGAAATTAAAAAAAAACAAAACAACAACAAAAAAAAAAAAAAGCCCACAAAAACACGGATGTACAAACACAGTTCGAAATGAAACTTTACTATAATCGCTGATTTTTCGGCATGAGTGTTCTGTTTATCAGCATCTGAACTCTGAGGCATCCTTTTACCTTTAGTTCCCCGACCCATCCAATGGAAGAGTAGATAACAACAGCCAGCAGTGCTGGAAATGAATCATGGTTGAGTTAGGACCATAGTATTATTGTCGGTGGGTCACGGTACAAGAATACGGGCCCGAAGTTTGGCTCAGGTGTCTGTGCATCATGTTATGAGGGTGTGAAATGAGACGGGGCTGTGTGGATTTGAACTCATTTCCCCAAGACTCGAAGCCGAATTGTGTCGTGTACAACATTATGAACATCGAGCATCCACACTGATCTAGAATTTCAGAACAAAGAGATCAAATATAAGTTTTGTTGCCTTGCCATTGTTTAATCCGTGTTGAAAATAGGAAGCGGCCGTTTAGAGGTTGAAAATGGCTGTTGTTTGGTTGATTATCTTGCTCTTGGCATGACAGAGACGAGATTATGAGATTTCCTGAGATTTGACCTGTCTTACAAAGACGAGCTGTACACAGTATGAAATAAATATAATCATCATCGTCAGTTTTGCAGTTTCTTATTTACCATTGCTTTTCATGGAGTTGAATTATTTTCAACAAATCAACAGAGTAGTTTGAGTTATTTAGACAGTCTGACTGTTTACTAATTCTGAAAGCTGAGACTTCTGAGGAAATGACCACAATCTGCACTATTCTCAATTTCAGGATTGCATACAAGGTACCAATTGTGGGCAGATTCAAGTTATCTCACCGGACGTCTTGATTTTCTTTGTCCTTCACGTTTCGTGCTCTTCGGCAACCTGCAAACATTTGGTCAACTGTTTCTCTGTATTTTGAGCTCATATTGTAGTAAACAAGAATGTTGATTGAGCAGTTGATAGTTTGACAGAGAAACGCGAAGGACCAAATGACGTAGAACAAGTTAGTGTACGCCCCATCAACTGTTACCTCAGGTTCAATCATCATGATTATAATATTGATCACCCCTGGTGTGAAACAAATTATTAGAATCACCGCAATCAGTACCACCATCCTCACCGTCTTCCTCTCGCGAGTAGATATAGACTCTTTTTGTACTTCAGATGTAGATGTTTGTCTCCATTTCATATTGCGTCTCAAAGTTATCAAGAGCAGAGCTGTAAAGAAGGAGAGTGTTGCAAATGACAAGGCCTGCATCACTATTAGCAACGTGAAGCCCCCTGTTTCTGCTTCCTCGGAATTCTCTCGACGATGTATGCCCAATAAAGATCTGTTTTTCTCTGGAAAGAACTTCCAATCTATATACACTGCAGTGTACGAGGGAATCACGATCATAAATTGGGTTATGAATAACAAGACAACTATGAGAATCGTTCTCCTCTTGGTGATGATCTTCTTCACTTTAAAAGGTACCATGACACAAAGACACCGTTCAATAGTTATGAATGCCGTGATCAAGCAGGTGATTCTGGAAAACATGACGTGCGGCCATCCTGCTGTGAGATATTGAATCTCTGAAGCTATTACCACCTGATCAGAGCGATCAAACAGTGGATTGACAAGGATGTTGAACCAAACTAACGATAGTAGGGCGCAGCAGTCTGACACAGCTATGCCCGACAAACTGATGTTCACTGTAGTCTCATAGCCTTGCTTGCCGAAGGCAATGAGATTGATGATATTCCCAGCTATGCCAAAAATACCCAATGTACCACTGAATCCAACATAGAAAATCAGTACCACTATATCTCGAGCCTGATCGTTTATAAATTTCTCGAAACTTTTTAGATTAATGTTTTCGCTTACATTAACTTTGTTAATTTTTAGAGATAGTTCATCAAACGCTTCCTCCATTCTGAGTTTCTATCCAATGTTTCAATCTTGTATTCACTATTTTCAAACCATTAGTTTTCAGAACTCGTCGCCAGAAGAATTCTGCTTTTACGATTAGTACATTAGAAATGGCTTGGATAATCTTGACCAAATAAGTTGTAGTTATTTGCCAAGTCCTCGGCTTTAACGTTCGTTTACGGCTTTATGATTTCTAAAAGAGAGTCAGTACATTCCACCATAATCAGTGCAGCTGCGGGTGAAGTATGCATTGAATGTGTCACTGTATGCAAATCTTTCTTTTTGTCTTGTATGTTATGAAAATACAACTGCAATATTTTCTGAACAAGCCCCTTCCCTCTTAGCACCAACGCATGACAAATGCCATGAACCGAAGGCCCCCCCTAATGAAATTCTGAACCCAGTTCCTCTCTTCTTAAATAAGGACCTGGTCTGAAAATTGATGTCGACAAACGGCTTAACAAGTTAGCGCTAGTTGAACTTTTCCTGGCAATCGATTGAAATCTATTATCTCAGTGTATTCTAATTTCCCTCGTGGTGGTAGAGAGGGAAAGTGTGAATTGAAAGAGAGAGAAGGAGAGAGAGAGAGGTACACTTGCTGATAAGTACTCAAGTAATTAAGTGAAAGAGTTTGTTTGTGCCAAATAATCTTGAAGTAAACCATTCAGGTTTGCATGGGTACTTTTGTATAAAAAATACCAATAGTAAATCGTTTTGTCCTATGTCCTACAGAAAAGTACTGACTGTACATTCCTAATTACTACCGTAATTAAGAGTTTGATGGTTGACAAAGATAACCACAATTACAATTAGCGTGTGCAATTTCAATTTACCCCAAAGTATTGACAAGAACTTAAGCAATTCTATTTTTCAAAAGACCATATTCCAAAGTAATATGAAGGCACTTAAAATATTGAAATACGATAGAATTATTTTGTTTGGTGGATGGTTAACTACACTTGTCTGAAGTGGGATCCCACTAGATATGGTGCACAGACAATTTAGTGTCTTATTTTGGTGTAGAACATTCTCTTCCTCCTTTCTATATTTTTCTTCTTCGGCCCTTATGAATGCCAAAACAAATGGGTAATCGCACTTAAGAGACATAGCCACATTTTAGTCACACCGCTTTAAATTGGACTGAGAAGCAGCAAATTACTCGGAGACCAAAGTCGCACCTTACGCTTGTTAAATTAGACCTTCACTGGAGATGTACTTTGCAGAGCGGGTTATGAACTTCTGAGAGCAGGTGACACAATGATAACCCACAATTGAAGTTTTCGCAGGTGGCAAGAGAAAGTGAAAACGAGTTCACAGTATCTTACTCTAAATTTATAGTACTTAAAGTATCACCCTGTTTTTGTCATAGAGAGGGTTTCAAGTAGCTCTCAGCATTTCGGGCTTCCATCTCGCATGGTAAGGAGACGATGAGAGAATGGTTCGCGTATAAACATTCAGTGACACACCTTGAATTGATTTATTGGTTCTGACTGTCTGCTCCTCAAGATGCTGACTCGAATGAATTATACTCTTGAACGGGCATTGTCAATTAGGACGACGTTGTGGGAAAACCACTCGACCTGTACTTACTAATTCTGTTTTTTGAAAATGAAGTACCCTTTAAATACTTATGGTCGGTGTGGAATAGCATGAAAAACTGAATCGCCTTGCAGTTCTATTATTTTGATGCAGTTTAACAATTGTAAGAAAAGGCGGATTTTGTTTTACTGTGAATGATCAGAATCAATGTTCCAGCTGACAGAAAGCTTGCCTATGGCGAGAATCACTTAAGAACTTGCCAAACAGTTGATTGTTTTTCGGAACGACTTTCCTAAATGAAGAACTGCTTTGCGATCTCAACATATTTTATTTATGTCGCTCTCAGAAATTACAAATTCCACTTTCCTTCTTTTCCTGGCACTCCCAAATAACGGAAATCTGTTCACTTGATGTTCAGCGAAGCGTAAATGATATCAATTTTCTTTGGACGTTTTTGAAGGGCCCTTATCACAAATTACCTGCACACAGTGGAATAATGAACGAAGCAAAGCCCGTGAGCTAATTGCGAACATACGAGTAGTTTCCAACATAACAACAGCTTAGCAGAAAGTCCTTTCACCTTCTATCAATGGGGCATCTCCGTCCAATACATCAGGTAAAGGGACAATGCCAGAGATTTACACTGTTGAACAAACTGATCTAACATTTTCGTTTATTCTGACATTTATACCGGGTAAACGAATATTGCAACAGCCTAGTTATCCACGAACACAAGAGTCTTGGGTGAAGGCATGACCCCCTTATAATGTCACTCCTTTTCTTTTTAAATTGCGGTTTTGTGTTCCCTTCAGGTAACCTGGGCTATTGTTATGTCAGCAAGATGCCCTGGGTCTGTATTACTCAGTCACTGACTGGCTGCCTAGTAAACAACAATAGAAATACGTTGCCGGTAGGACTGGATCCCACTCCGCTCTTGCACTCAAATAGAAGGTTCTAACCATGGGCCCACTCCTCTCGGCTTATAAATGGAATTATCATTGCAGACAGTGTTATCTTCTCGGCGACTTTCCGTTTGACCTTTCTCACTTTCGTTGAATCACCTTTGCACTGACTGAACATTCTTTTTAGACATAAAAGAAACATAATTTGCCTCAATAATAATTATTCCCCAGTTTCATTATTTGGGATGATGCAAAGTTGCGCCTCTTATAGCAGAAGGAATCCACTAGATGCGAAACATGCATCGGTTTATTAAAATTTTCTAAAACATGCAAAACTGGTTTTAGGTGGCCGAGTAAACTCAAACTTGTATTAGATATTAATCTGGGAAGATAATTTTTTTTTAGTAGGTTAAAAACCAAAAAGAAAATAAAATAAAACAGTATTGAAAATCAGGTGACATTTTTATACGGTTAAACATTACCTGCGTACCTGTCACCAGGTCTTGTTAAGGGAAACACCAATTTAGCTGTCAATGTTTCAAGTCAGCTCTCCGGCATGCCCTGTCAACTGTAATTACGATTCCTACTTTGGAATGGAATTCCGTCTGAGAGTAGTTAAATGTTATCATGTTTAAAAAAAAATAATACCAGTGCGGTTGACATTAACAATGAAACGAGCATTAATTGATGTTATTTCCTGTCATGTCTTTTTCCGCAGAAAATGTTACTAAATTGTGTCGAGAGAATGGGACGTGGGCACCTGCGGCATATGAGCAATGTTTCGTGGACACGCCCGTGGAGGAAGGATTTGCAGTTACGCAGGTTAGTATGATTTGAAGCTGTATTAAAAAGATTGTCTTGGCCAATACCACAGACTCCCATTTATTTTTCTGGCATCAAAGGGTTTTTCCTTTATGGAAAATGGAATGAATGCTATAGATCCTTTACTAAAAAAAACAATTTTATTGGCTACGATATTGTTCAGATCGGATGTTCCTACTCTCGTGTAGATTTACTGTTTTTTTTTATCGTGCTTTGTTCGAGTACCAAGTTATTCAATATTTGAATGTGATATGTATGGGGGCAACACGATATCTTATACATTTTGCGGAAAAACCGAAACTTTGATCTAAGTTGGTTTCCCGTATACATAATTATTATAAGCGAGGCAGCTGAAATTGTTTTGGCGAGAATATTGCAATTTCTAAGCCGTCTTAAAAACGCAACAAAGCTGGTGATTTATTTTTTATAAAGGTGATTATTATGACCGGATTCGGACATTTATCCTGTCAGAGTTTCCCCAGTTCATATTTCGTTCGTGTCAATATTTCTTCACCAAAAATGGCGGTCGGTCAGACACCGAATATCTGTTTTTCCGAATGTAGTTTTAGGTTGAGCTATTGGGATTAGCCACAGCCTTCGAATTTTAGCATCACAAAAATGGAAACACCTTCATGTACTCACATGTACTCTGCCAGGGAAAAAAAATGGGAGCATTAAACTGGCCTTTTGGCCAGGAAAACACTGCATCTCGTTATTTATCATGGAAAAAGATTGGGGGATTGGCCAGGAAAACACTGCATCTCGTTATTTATCATGGAAAAAGATTGGGGGATTGGCCAGCAAAACACTGCATCTCGTTATTTATCATGGAAAAAGATTGGGGGATTGGCCAGCAAAACACTGCATCTCGTTATTTATCATGGAAAAAGATTGGGGGATTGGCCAGCAA
Organism: Onchidella celtica; assembly: GCA_963931925.1. Classification (NCBI taxonomy): domain Eukaryota; kingdom Metazoa; phylum Mollusca; class Gastropoda; order Systellommatophora; family Onchidiidae; genus Onchidella; species Onchidella celtica. Next base: position 110,046,513 of record OZ007567.1, on the reverse strand, counting down.
AACAATGCATCTCGTTATTTATCATGAAAAAAAATTGGGGTATTGGCCAGCAAAACACTGCATCTCGTTATTTATCATGAAAAAAAATTGGGGTATCGGCCAGGAAAACACTGCATCTCGCTATTTATCATGAAAAAAAATTGGGGGATTGGCCAGGAAAACACTGTATCTCGTTATTTATCATGAAAACAAATTGGGGGATTGGTCAGGAAAACACTGCATCTCGTTATTTATCATGAAAAAAAATTGGGGTATTGGCCAGCAAAACACTGCATCTCGTTATTTATCATGAAAAAAAATTGGGGTATCGGCCAGGAAAACACTGCATCTCGTTATTTATCATGAAAAAAAATTGGGGAATTGGCCAGGAAAACACTGCATCTCGTTATTTATCATGAAAAAAATTGGGGGATTGGCCAGGAAAACACTGCATCTCGTTATTTATCATGAAAAAAACAACAACAACAACTGGATTGTTTTGTTTTCTTATGTGGGATTCCTCCACGTCCTTCCCTCGGTAAACGCATTGTGCAGCGTTTTAACTCTGTAAATATAAAATGTTTCAGTTTGTTCCTTTTGTTTTTTAACAAGTTGAAACACCAGGGAGCGGTTAAACTCGTCAAAGTGATCATTTTGTGCCCCAAGTCACCACCGTGAAGTTATTAGGGTAATATCGCCAGCGGGAAAGATTATGTGGTCAAATGATTTAACCTAATTCTAATCCAAACCTTATTGACACCTTCCAAAACTTTATAATCGGGAATAAAACTCGATACTGAGAAAATGTGTTAAGTATTTTTTTTTTGTAATTACTTATGCGAGGAGGGGGTGGGGGGGGGGGTAAAATTTGGGTACGGGATAGAGGAGACGACATACAAGATTAATGAGTTCAATAGGTTCTGGAGAAATAATATATGGTATTCCATATTACTGTAAGGAGTTTGAGATTGATCCTTCAGTGCACAACCTTTATGACATTTACGTAGAACGGAAAAACTTGCTCGATACGATAGTATGTATAGGAAGAATAATCAGACGTTTATTTTTTGTGTGTCCCTTGTAATGCTGTTTCAGTGTACGGAGTTGATGAGGAAAGCACCTATGATAATGATATTGTATCTCTCTGTGGCTGTTTCTATATATGTTGCTATTTACAATGGTAACCAAAATGCAAGAAATAGGTAGCTCGAACATGCACCAAACCCCAAACCCGAGTACCCTCTTACTATAATAGTGCTAGGCCTATAAATTAATGTGTTCATTGAAAATGTTCCGAAACTATTCATTGAAAATATATGAAAATGGGTAGACAGGTGTGAGTTTGCCGGTTTACGTGCACACTTTTTTTTTTTAATGTGAAAAGATAATGGGGCTTAATCAGGTTTATCACGGGTAATGCCTGGCATCTCAGTTTTGTTATATTTTACTTACTATGGGCCCAATAATAGATTTGCTTGTTGATACAATTCCAGACTGGTATATATAACAGGGCTGCTCTACCCATTCAGGTGTTTGTTTTGATCCAAACACTGCGCAATTATCTCTGCATTTCCAGACGGCTAAAGCACATTCACAGGCACATAAAGCCATGAACAGTTTATTATCTGTTTCTCCTAAGATCATAGTTTGCTTGCCCCGTCGTTGCGTATTAGCTAGTGGTTCTCAGTATTTTGAAATAATATATCTACTTTTCCATTTCATGTCTCATATCTTTATCATCCACCATCATCTTAAAAAAAAATGTTCCTTCCTTCTCACTGTATTAACATTAGTCCTGTACCTTTGCAAAACATTCGTGTACTATGTATTATTTAACTACTTAGACCTCCTTCCACCCAGATTTAGAACCCACTGGTAACACTGGACAAAAAATGTGTCTAAACATAGCGCTATACATGAACCACACACCGCTCCCACAGCAAATAATGTAGATATTTTTTATTAGTTCACGTAAGTGCAGATCCCCAATCCATATCCCCCATGTCAAGATGATTGAAGCAAATGTTAGGATTAAGCAGCGTAAAAGAAAACTGAACTTCACAAATGATGAAAGAGCAGAGTGCAAGTGTGCGGAAAATGATTGATGTGCGTACCTTTTCTCAGACAACATACCAGGGGTTTGGCATAAGAGATAAAAAGATGTATTTTCTTAATGATTACGTCGATAGCATAGGCTTTTAGCACAGTAATTGCCGTTTCAATGTTTGGAATTGATTTTGTGGAGGAAGCCGCAGTCTTTTTAAAACGTTGTTTGAACAGCCCACAACCTGCCCATTACGGCAGCCGGGGGCAAGAAGGGGAAAAGGTCCTGAAAATCTGTTTTGGCTCCGAATTTTGAGTTTTATATAAATAATAAACAGGAAACTTTATTCAAATCGTTGTGCCTTTTCACCTTGCCATGGATCAAGGTGGTATAGAGGCAAGGTGCTCGCCTCTCATGCTAAGGGGAACCAAGTTCAAAACCCGGCCGGTGCAGACATGTTGGAACTTTGGGATTTTTCTTGTATTTTCGTGTCCCTGATACTATGGGGGGAGGGGGGGGGGAATGTAGGATCGAGTATCTAATCTTCTCGGATAAGGACGAAAAAATTCAGAGGGCCCATGTGCACGATGCGCACGTTTAAGATATCTTGGCAGTTGGAAATCGAAAAGAACAGGCAGGACAGGCCGATGCCCGGGCAAAATTAAATAAAATTCATCCCTACCACCCCCTCCTTTCTCCCCTTCCCTCTCATCTCCCCAACCCCCCCCCCCCCAAGAAAAAAATAAATCCGCCGACCGGAGCTGCACTGTGGCGACGACATGCCCGCTCCAGTTGTAACAGGGCTGCAATGGCATAAAGGCGAATTTCCCAAATGGGATTGAAGAAGTATACAAAAATACAAAATACATTCAACATTTTTTAGTCCGAAATTGTTGTGGTTCAAGGCCCACCCTCTCAGATTCTGATCTGATGATGTTGAATATTTTTTTTTTTTTTTTATTTCTTGACTTTTCTTCCAGGCTCAAATCGGGCTTCAGAATGATTTTGTGTACCAGTTCTGTCCGAAAAAGTGAGAATGAGTGAAATCAAATTTTTAGAATCATATTGAAGTTTTAAAAGTAGTCACAAAATTGTTTTGTAGACATTGATACATCATTTCTGTGGAATATTAGATATTGCGCAGAGGTTCATACGTGATGCCAAATTTCTCATACAAGTCGTGCTGAGGCTGGTAATGTTTATTTTGATTAAATTTTCACATTACACCAAAAAAAAACTAGTGGAGAATTTCAGCTTGGCCACCGTTTCCACGACGACCGAAAAGTAAATCCGTCATATAAAATTCTATATTTAAATAGCCTTATACACGTGGTTTTAATTGCCAAAAGAAGAATAGTTCACGTAAAATACATCTCGTAGCTTCAAAATTATAACGAGGTTTAAAGGAAATAATTAACGTAAAATATGCATACCTTCCGAAATTCTATTAAGGATTGCCCCCCAACCCCAATCCCCCTTGTAAAAGGCGGGCCTAACTTGATCAAATTTTACGTATCTCATATTACGGCCAGGCATCAAAGAACATAAACAAAACGTTTAGGTGTCAAACTCATGCATTTATTCACTAAACTTTCTGCAGGGCATAGCGACACACTATGCAACATTTGACTGTGTAAAAGTCCGCCTACGGTTCACTGTAATCTGCGCCTCTGCAAGAAACCAAGCGTATCATTTGGTTAATATCCCTTACAGGAAAGACTTTTTAACAACTGTGATTGTATCATTTGAATAGATTGCTCTGTGGCAATGCCTTTGGCTAGCTTGGCTTATCAGTTGAAGACAATCTTCCGACCTGCGACCTCCTACCTCCTGTGTAAGTTGGTGCGTTGCAATAATTATCTTGCAATCCGACGAGTCTCGCGATTGCACTAGAGGTCGGGCTCGGCCTTGTGACCTGTCCGCAAGTAGAAAGCCCGGCAGTCATCCTTACTTACGACAAGCCAGTGCAAACACAGTCAAGGCCAGTGATGACGAAAGTAGTTTTAGTCGGAATGATCTTGTTTGTTTTCACTTCGAAAATGCTTATTAAAAATATTCTGAGCGAAAGGCCTAGACTGACTCGAGACACAACCGAAACCTTCCTAAGGCTAGACTAGACTAGACAATATAAAGTCAGTTATCAGCTGAAACGTCTTTTTTTTTTTAAAGTAAGGGGGCGAAGGCAAGGAATATCTTTAAATTTAAGCAGTGCTTTGATGGTTTCTGTGACAGAGTACTGCAGTAGAGAGAGAGAGAGAGAGAGAGAGAGAGAGAGAGAGAAAGAGAGGAGACTATAGTTAGAAACTGTCCAACCGCAAGGAATATCTTTAAATGTAAGCATTGAGAGAGAGAGAGAGAGAGAGAGAGAGAGAGAGAGAGAGAGAGAGAGGAGAGAGAGGGAGAGACAGAGAGTGAGAGACTTGTTTTTCATGTAAGATAAGATAAGATAAGATAAGATAAGATAAGATAAGATAAATTTTATTCGTCCTTGTACAAGGAAATTTGTTTTGATCATTGAATACATAACAATACAGTTACAGAAGCAGAAAGTATGATACATAGCGCGCACACACACATATATACACACACACTGATAAATTAACTAAATTAACAAAATTAACAGTGCACACAATATGCTTCCCTAACTAAAACACATTGACCTGACACGCAGGACATAATTCAACTGTGCACAGATTACATTATTGGTGTCTTATGTGTGAATGACATTCTAGGCCTATATGGTATAAATTTCTGAATTGTTTTTGTGTACTTCTTCGTGATCTTCTTAAAATAAGCCCTGCATAGTTCAGGTGCCAGTAATTTGGCCTTAGTCCTACTGTCTCTTTCGAGGCAGGCTTGCCATAAGTTGGCCGCCATCTTTGTCTCACCCATCGACGACGCCCTGCGTAGACTCGCGTAGCGCCAGTGTGACCTCAGGATATATAACCCCTTTGGGTCAAGGTTAGACACATCTGAACCGCAAGTTGTGATAGAATAGGCGTACTTGTTTGTATATAACTAAAAAGCTATTACTCAGAACTGAAGCTTTTCCGTTCATGTTTCGGGGGATTAATATTTTGGGGCCTCGATATAAAACACGTTCGGATAGAATATGATCCCTTGCATCATTCGGCGGGTTGTTTTTTTTTTCTTTTCTATCATTTCGAGATGTTCCAATGGGCTGGTTTCACTTCATATAAAAAAAAATATTCGCTAATCTGAATGCATTATTCTTACCCAAAATGACGGCGACGCATCATGTGATGATTTACACCGGAAATCTTGATGACACCGGAGAATAATAATTATGTACGTGTAGAGAGAAATCGTTTTTCGTCGATTTCCACTGCGGCTCGCTGGATCCTCGAAGAGTAGGGCACAGCGGTAAGCAATACCCGCTGGTGCATTTCCACAAGAAAAAAGAACTTACAGATGAAACTAAACACTGCTCTAAACAGATTCAGTCAACCCGAAAATGTGAAGAAACCATATCACGTAGAGTCATACATTCTCTTTGGTGCAGACATTCCAGCCCAATACTTGTTATCACAGTGACCTTATTTTATCATTTGTCAGAGGTAATTATCTCTCTCAAAATAGGGTGTGGAGCCTCTGATGACATACTGGAGCAGTAATAAAGGCTGGTTACACAATCATGAAGACGTAGAGTTTTCCGTTCTCGAAAAGTTTAATTTATTCTTGTAGCGGTGATGACATGTCACAATTTCGATTACGTTTATGAAACCTGCTACCAAAGGTGATGAAAATGAAGCTGTTAAATTTCTATGACAATGAGATTTGGCAGTTACTGAACAGCTGTGGCTTCAGAAAGAGGAATATGTGAGGGTGAGGGTGGTAGCATGAACAGCTGAGTGAAAGTACATCTCAAGATCAGGTGGAAGCTTTAGAAAAATGCAAAAAAAACGTCCGTGATTTTGGTCACGGTGTTTCAGACCAGACAGAACCAATTTAATTTTTAATGTTTTGCAGCAATCCTCTTCGCATGATTGTACGAAAGTGGCGGGTGGTTAATGAGCGCGTCTGGTAGTGTTCTATTCGAAGGTCTTGCTTGTTCGTAGCAGAATGTGACCGTTAGCGGGTTCTTTCTGCAAACTCAAAGCCAACAGGATGTGCAATAATTATACTAATGATGGAAGGAAGCGTGCGTACTATTCCCATCATTATTATGAACATGGTATCATCTTTTCCCAGCCTCACTACAATCATTCATCGGAGACATCAGGGAGCATCCCATCCCATTCCATTCCATTCCCGAACATTCGGACCGTGTGGTGTTGAGAGAGAGAGGAGAGAGAGAGAGAGAGAGAGAGAGAGAGAGAGAGAGAGAGAGAGAGAGAGAGAGAGAGAGAGAGAGAGAGAGAGAGAGAGAGAGAGAGAGAGAGAGAGAGAGAGAGAGAGAGAGATAATATGTCGATTTGGACCCTTGAGATTTTTACCGGTGCAGTCTGCATGGAAATGTTGCAATTCTGATGCAGATATTTATGTCTATTTCTTGTTCTTACCATGTTTTTCAGACTTCAATATAAAACGTAAAGTGTTGAAGTCTCATCAAGTCGGAGGGCGGGTGATCTATACAAAGGAACATGACTTGCTATCGATCACTGATTTGAGGAAACTGATTGGGAAATTATGCAGGCACCTATCTGTTTCTTATCTTATTTTACCCTCGGGTTCTGACAGAGCACAGACATTCACTCTTTTCAGTATAATATCCTCCCGGATCCCCCAGCTGAATCTAAAATGGGGTTAATCTGACAATGTTTAACAGATTTCGGTGTCAAACGCCCAAGAGGCGTCTGCCTCGATGTTGAGATGGGACGATCTGGGGTTTGGAGGTGTAGGATGAGGGAGATTTGGAGGAGTTGGGGGGGGGGGTGTAGGACACAGTAATATGCAAAATGTTATAGAAGCCTTTAAATCAAGTCAGAAGACCGGCCGATCCAGACAAATGAACACGATATTGATCATTGATTTGAGGCAATTGATTGGGAAATGAAGCAGGCAACGGGCTGTCTAGACCCACGTTTTCTTTGATATTAGATTTGTTCGGGATCTTTACTTCTAAAAGGTGACGTTACAGGGGCTTAAGCAGTCCATGGGGATTTTTAGTGGCCGATATGAATTACGTGAATCCAAACCGCAAATGTGAAACAAAGCTGACTGACATGTGGAGAGCTATAAGTGTGAGCATTTATGAATGAATCTGGGGAAATGAGGCTTGAGGTAAAAGACCAAATTCCTGATAAAAAACTTGAATAAGGGAAAAAAAAATTGTGGAAATTCAGATTTGCTGATAAAATGAAGGATGGACATTTTTTTTTTTCTGCATTCAGTTAAAACAGTCTCCCTGAAATCATCTTAGAAATATCTAATTTTGAATTTTTTAAAGAGGTATAAACATTTCATATGAAGCCCGATTTCGCCAGATCCGTTCACATCTGTCTTTCACAAACTGGCGTCATTTGAGAGTGACGTCTCAATTAAGTCTGCACAAGCAAACGATGCGTCACAATAGAAGTTTGCTTCCAAAACTCGAGGTTTCCAGACGTTTTGCAAGCAAGATCTTTTCTCACAGTTTGAGTCTTACTTGATCAAGTGACTCTTCATCCACCAAAGCGAGGTTTCAGCACTGGCTGAGAAAAAGACGAGCAGCCCTCCTGATATTGTGCATCAATACCACACAAAATTGTCCAAATAATGCAAAGAACAGGCATAATTACTGCTCTCTCCCTCTCTTTCTTCCTCGTTCTGTCTCTCCCCCTTCCACTTTTTCTTCTTCGTTCTCTCTCTGTCTCCCTCCATCATTGCTTTCCTCTCTCCCCCTCTCCCCATCTCTCTCTCCCTTCGTGTGCTTATGTATTTGTGTGCGTGTAAATGACTTATTTTTGTGTGAATATTCTACTCGAAAATGACTGATTTTTTCCCCCTGCCGGTTGTCGTGTTTGGCCATTTTAATGTTAATATGAATTGAAATTACCTGTTTCTTTGTTTCTCCACAGTTCGCCCGAGATTCCGTGAGCTTGAAAGTGATCTATGACGTGGGCTACATCATCACCACTATTGCCCTTGTGGCAGCTCTTTGTATCTTCATGTATTTCAAGTAAGCACAGATTGTATAATATTATAGATTCCAATACATGGTACTCTCATATGCCTTATATGCACACTGAACTGTTTCGATGTTATTCGTCTAATACATAAGAAAAAGAACATTGGTAAAAGACACTGGTAAATGAGTTTTGCCATTATAATCTTATTATCTTATTATAAAAAAAAATAGTGGTGGGAGTAATTCATTGTGGTGCAATTTCGCCTCTTTTTTTGCTCCACGCTACAGCCTAAATGGCAGTTTCAAAAATTATAAAATTAATTTTCTAAAGTGTCAACTAATCCAATCCAATCGCTTTTGTATCGACCGATTGTGTTGATTCAAGTTTCAGGTATTTTTAAATAAAAGTTGTAAAAATGTAAAATACAATGATCTTTGTTTTGGCTCCCTGTAGTAAGCCCATCGCACCAGAAACGATGTATTAATACGCGTTCAGTTCGATGCACCCAATTTCCCTACCAGAAATGAGTGCGTAGCGCTCTGGTGCGCATGAAATCTGTAGTGAAGACTGTAGAATATGGGAAAGTTTCTAGACCAAAAAAGAGAGAAAGATGGAACGGTGGGCTCACAGCTTTATCCATCCCGGATAATGCCGGGAACTTCATCTAGTATTATACAAAAAAATAGTGGCGGGAGTAATTCATTGTGATGCAATTTCGCCCCTTTTTTTGCTCGGCACTACAGCCTAAATGACAGTTAAAAAAATTACAAAATTAATTTTCTTAAGTGTCAACTAATCCATTCCAATCGCTTTTGTATCGACCGATTGAGTTGATTCAAGTTTCAGGTATTTTTAGATAAAAGGTTGTAAAAATGTCAAACACAATGATCTTTGTTTTGGCTCCCTGTGGTGAGCCCAGCGCACCGGAAATGATGTATTAATACGCGTTCACTTCCGTGCGCACAGTTTCCCTATTAGAAATGAGTGAGTAGTGGTCAGGAGCGCATGGAATCTATAGTAAGACTGTAGAGTATGGGAAGCCTTGTTGACCAAAAAGAGAGAGAGAGAGAGTGGTGGGTTCACAGGTTTGTCCTGGATAATGCCGGGAACTTCATCTAGTATTTGCAAAAAAAATTGTCAACTTTATTCAATCTAAGTATCATTATGAAATCTTCAAAATAAAGCACTCAAAGGAGCTATGATTTTGCAGGTTTAAGTCTTATGTAATATAAGAAAAAAAATATAATTTTGCTTGACGCCGTGCCCAGACAAGTGCTGAACGTTGGACACAGTCTTATTTTGAGGTGTCATTTGTCAGGCAGGGTTCTAGACAAATTGTGGACTATGCTCAGGCATGCATGCATAACTGAAGAATCGAAAATCAACACCCATATTTACAGTGGCTAATCTACTATGGAACTAATGAATCAAACGTAAGCTTCCGGGCCCCTTATCCCGGAGGGGCCCTGGAAAAAAACTTTTCTTAATGAGTGAATTTTGCATGTTGCCCTATTGTTGCTGGTAGAGAAGGGGCCTCATAACACTTCAAGCTTCAGGGTCCCAAAAATGTAGGTCAGCCACTGCAGTATTATGTAAGAAGTAACTGTACCTAATATAAGCCATATTATGTAGTCCTTGAGAAAGTCGGTGTCTAATAGTACGGCTCAGTGCGCACCCGCCGATTTTGACCGGCCAACTAGTCTTTTAACGAGATCCAACTAGTTGACTGGTACGCAAAGTCTTATCGGCACTCAGTGTCATGGCGTTACCGTCCAAGTTGTTGGCCGATCAAAGTCGGCTAGTGTGCCACCTGGCGTACCTTCCGCTTCAAAATGTTGGAAAATGAAGCCCTCAATGGTTAAACAAAAAGTGCGGTTGAAAATATCATCGCAGATCACAGTAAACTAAGCAATGGCTTTTGTGGACACTCTTTCTCAGAAGTATGGACTTAGCACTGGTACAGTTTGATTTTCAAGTGTACGAGTAAACTTGCATGACAATTGGAATCTCCTGTCCTATCGTTCTTCTAGTTCCTGTCTGTCGTCTCGCGTCTTCCTACCACAATATGGCCGTTATCGTGTCGACAAGCTTTCTCCAAACTCAAACTCAAAACAGTTGGAGTTTACTTTCAAAAGGCGACATTTCTAGACGTTTACATGCAAAGCTCCTTCTCCAGCAAATGCTAATATTTTACTCTGAATCTTACAAAAATTTCAGGAGTCTCAGATGTCTTCGTAACTCCATCCATAGCAATCTGATCGTTGCATTCATTTTCAATAATATTGTCTGGCTCCTGGCACGTCACACTTTGACATCACTCTACAATTCGGGTCCAACGGTAAGTTTGTGTGAGTTTTTATTCTCAACTTTGTATATATTATTAGTAACTGTCCCGTTCTACGAACTGTTAAAGGCGAAGGGCAAAGAGGGGGAAGTAGCCGATTATAATGGCAGATGAGAGATCCTCAAGTAGGCCTTAAGATAATACATGCTCTACGCATGTACATATTTTGGCATGTCGACTCACCGTGGATGACCTAGCGTAGGCCTCACCTAATTCAAATGATGCCGTCATTGGCTCGTGCGATGGTGAAAAATAACCAGGATCGGAGGCGAAATCGGCGAAACAAAGAAAAAACTTAAAACTAAAAAAAAACAAAAAACATATTATATTTTCTCATCATTTCAAGTCTCGAAAGAGAACTTATTGCAGATCGGAAGTAAGACACCTTCAAAAGTTCATGCAAATCTGTGCTGTATGAACGAAGGAGCGTATTGTTAAAAATCGCCCGAGTTTTTTTTTTTTTTTTAATCATAGTGGAGTATAGGCATGACGGAGGAACCAATTTTACCTTTTGGGGTTCTGGAAACAGTGGTCAGCGAGGACTGGAGTCCGCCCTCCTGCAGCTGAAGAGATTTGCCATTTCATGAAACTCTCTCGGGCCTTGTTTTGGATTCATAGCACCACGTTCACGTTCATTGCAAAACTAATCTTCAAAATGTTTGTAATAAGTACTGAATTCCTAATCATGTTGGCTTGTTTGGCCTAGAGTGTAATCATAATATGTGGTAACAATATCGAAAGGGAACGTTTCTTTCACGGCATGCTTTCTGTTATATTTACTGTTAAATGCCGTTATATGTCTCGGTTTGCTCATCACATAACCTCCTCAGACACAGATTATCCACTCTCTCTGTCTCTCTCTCCCTCTCACTCTCTCTTTCTCTCTCTCTCTCTCTTTCTCTCCCCTTTCTTTCCAATTTTCAAAACTGCAGTAATATCTATGTGGTTGAAAGTTTAAGATTCGGGGATCTTGCCCCCTACAACTATTCCACCATGCCTGTATTATCATAATTATGAATATGTTGCTTGTGTATCTGTGTATATGTTACGGATGTGTAAATGTGTAAAATATTATAGTTGTGTATCTGTGACTGCTTGTGTGTCTGTGACTTCTTGTGTATCTGTGACTGCTTGTGTATCTGTGACTACTTGTGTATCCGTGACTGCTTGTGTATCTGTGACTACTTGTGTATTTGTGACTACTTGTGTATCTGTGACAACTTGTGTATCTGTGACTACTTTTGTATCTGTGACTACTTGTGTATCTGTGACTACTTGTGTATCTGTGACTACTTGTGTATCTGTGACTACTTGTGTATCTATGACTACTTGTGTATCTGTGACTACTTGTGTATCTGTGACTACTTTTGTATCTGTGACTACTTGTGTATCTGTGTCTACGTGTGTATCTGTGACTACCTGTGTATCTGAATTAAAACATTTTGCATGGTCATGCAGGGAGTTTCGACATCTGAAAATGATGTCCTACTTTTATCTTTCAAATAATACAATAAATGAAAATGTGATAGTTCTGGCGTAACCTTTTGAACCAGTAATTAAAATTACTTGAGTGTTTTTCTTTTCTTTAAAATCTCATTTCCAACAGTGGTCATGCAAGTTGCTGCTGGTATCAGTTAGCTACTTTCACAGCGCCCCTTTCTACTGGATGTTTGTTGAAGGACTTTACTTGTTTACCATCATTGTGTGGGCATTTTCGGCACAAAAGATTCGACTTTGGTACTACCTCATCATTGGTTGGGGTAAGTGAGTTTGTAACTCTGCGTGAGTTCTAACAACATCCGAATCATGACAGAGAGTACATTGTTATCAATTAGATGCAAAGCATTACTAGAATCTAACAAAATCTGAGATAATGAATTGTGGCACTAGTGCCATGTCCCAACCCTTGTAAATATTGCCCTTTTGAAATTACATGTTACGAGTTCCAAGTTAGCATTCAAAATCTTCGAAAGACCCCCCGAAGGTAATGAAAATTTTTCTTGCCGGTCGCAGTATAAATGTGATCGGTAACAAATTTGTGTCTGTGTGCGGTTTGTCTATTTATTTGGGTGGCGGCGGGGATGGGCTGGGGGCGGGTCTACGGGGAGGCTCAAACTGATTGATAAAAATGAAGAGAAAAAATAGTCATTTCTCTTTTTGTTATTTCTTGAGAATATAAAATATTGTAGCGCTCGTACCCAGCTCGCTTTTTGTCCCTTAGTATGTTATTTTCCACGCCGGGAGCGAATACAAATTAGGCGTTGCTATGCTGGGCACTGAAGTACAATCTAACCCGTGGCATGTTCAAGTTAACAACTGCTGCTGTGGTACTGGGCGTCACCGGCAGGACAGATTTCCAGGGAAAGTAAACAGCGCGTGACATATAATATAGGTAGAATGCGCATATCCACCATCTTGTCTGTCCGGACCCACTTAAGGCGTCGCGAACCAATCGGCAGCGAGTTCACTACTGTAAACAATGACACGTGTGTATACGCACATGGGAGACGTTCGGTCAATTCTTTCACTTCCTTTCTCTTGTTTTCACGGATGGTAGGGAATCTGACCAGCTTGGATCCATCCTTTCCACCCCTGTCACAACAGTCAACTGCAATGCAACCAGCAGGCATTTTAACTGCTTAGACACATCTCGAAGTTACACTCATCAGCTGATCCACCGGCCATCTTGTTTGGCGGAAGTACAAAACAAAAACTCTGTGACGTCATGCGCATTCTACCTATTAATTTGCATGGAAAACAAGTCGCCGCGGACATTGAACGATCCTCATCCAGGGGTTGGATAGATAGCTGTCTGGGCGTTTAATTAAGGGACTAGACTTGTGTAGAGCCTGTGAGGCTACGACAGGTCCTCAAGGCATTGAGGGAGCTCAGAAGATTGGGGGTTTATGGAGGATTTATGTCAAAGGGGCGGGGGCTAGACAAAAATTGCTTACTCAAGGGATTATCTTCATGGGCCAGTCGGTGTCACTATTGGCAAGAAATCCCTTTGCGTTCTCGGATACAGGACAAAGCACAACGAAGATTATTATCGGAGGTATACCTCTGTCAGTAAGTAACGAGGAGATTGAGAAGGCGTTAACTGTCAAGGGGGTAGTGCTAAGGTCAACAGTAAAAGAGGAACACTATAGAGACGAGAACGGAGGGTGGACTGGGTATAAAACAGGCAGGCGCTTTATGTACACAGACATCCCTGCAATCAATTTAGAAGTTTCCATCCCTATAGGTATATGGAGAGGGACGGTTTATTACAGGGAACAGATCCGACCAGGACGATACTCAAAGAACAGTGACACTAACAGGACACCAGTTGACGATGACAACGACAAAGGGGAAAACATATCAGTGACACACAGTGACATTCCAAACACAGAGCACGATTCAGACAAGCACACAACAAACACAAGTATTCGCTCACCTACTTATGCAGATACAACTAGCCAGGGAACACACAACAGTAGACCAAAAACAAGAGACAGAACAGGTGAACGAGGAACAGGTAAACAAACAAACATAAAACAAATGATGTTAAACCGCTCACGGAGTATGTCGTGTCGAGGACAACAACGCTCACACAGCCTACAGAACAAAAGAGCCGGCGACACAATTGATTCACCAAATGAAAAATTGAGGAGACAGGAGGAGGAGGAAACAGAAGGCTGCGAGCACAGCCAGCAGGGAAAGGAAACCTAATTTGAACCCCCCGCGTGTGTGACCACCGGGAAACGACAAGGACCGATAAAGGACTACGCTTTCAGAAAAACCCCCATGCTTGTATTGTCTCTGAACTGCAGAGGCCTAAATAAAAAAATTAAACGTATATTTATTTTTTTAAAATGCAGACAGTACGATATCGCATGTTTACAAGAAACGCATGTTACAGATGAACAGGGAGAGGAGTGGAAGAAAGAATGGGGAGGAGAGATGTTCTATTCCGCTGGTACAAACAGAAGTAAAGGCCAAATCATACTCGTCAATAAAAATTTTAGTTTCGAAGAAATCAGCGCGGGTTTTAGGTATCAATATTAAAATACGGGGATCAGAATTTTCCATCTTCAACATATACGGCCCAGTAATGAAAGTAGAAAAAGCATCGTTTATATCTCAGCTGACCCAAACACTGTCTTTATATAAAAATAAGATAATATGTGGAGATTTTAATATCGTTCGGGATAATAACCTAGATATTGTAGCTGGAGAGCCACATGATCGAAAAGAAATTCTCGAGCTGCAAAAAAATGACTGACATGCTAGACTTGTTCGACGCGTGGCGTTGCTACCATGGGACCGAAAAGGATTACACTTGGGCCAGAAAAACACCTTTCATAGCTAGAAGGTTAGATTACATATTTTGTGATAACAACCTATTAGCCCACATCGAAAATGCTTATGAAATTGTTACACTCAGCGACCACAAAGGGGTCATAGCAAAAATATGTACTGCTTCATTTAAAAAAGGACCGTCAATCTGGAAATTCAACAAATCACTGCTAGAAGATGATAACTTCATTCTGGAAATGAATATGCTCATTGACGTTTTTATTTGGGACAACTTAGAGCTTGAACCGACTGATAAATGGGAACTTTTAAAAACTGAAATGAAATCTTTCTGCATACAATATTCGAAAACAAAGACCCAGCTCAGGAAAAATAAAGAACGAGATTTAGAACTAGATATTGAAAGGGTAAATAAGCAGTTACTCGCAGAACCGAGTAATGAAAACCTACAAAAAGAAATGGCAATCTTAAAACAGAACTTAGAAGTGTTTCTTTTATACAAAGCAAGGGGGGGGGGCAGATAAGATCGAGAGTTAAGTGGATAGAGGAGGGCGAAAAGAACACAAAATATTTCCTATCATTAGAAAAGAGAAAGGGGACCGCAAACACTATTTATGAACTAAGGGTGAATGATAACGCCTTCAAAAAGCCATTAGAAATATTGAATCAGATTCGACAGTTTTTTGAAAACTTGTATAAGAAAGAGAGTGCAGAAACCGATGTAAAGTCATTATTGAATAGCTATTTAGAAAATACCGAATACCCAGTATTAGATGAAAACGAAAAAGAAATAATGGAAGATAAGATTACAGTAGAAGAACTTGGATACGCACTATCTAAACTTAATAATGAGTCAGCACCTGGAAGTGATGGACTGACGACTCCCTTCTATAAGTGTTTCTGGGGACGTCTGAAGACATTGTTGTGGGAAAGTCTGTCCGACTCAGTGATAAAGGGAGAGCTTACAACAACGCAAAAAAGGGGCGTAATTACACTACTGCATAAGGGAAACAACTTAGAGAGAAATAATATAAATAATTGGAGACCAGTGAGTCTTACTAATACAGATTATAAAATTTTCTCTAAATGGTTAGCGCTGAAACTTCAAAGGGTTATGGAGAAACTTATACATAATAATCAGGTGGGTTTTATCAAAGGCAGATCGATCTCAAATTTGATTCGTACTATAGATGATTGTATGACCTTATTAAGGAAGGAGGAGGGTGGGGCAGGTATCTTAGTCTCGCTAGATTTCCAAAAGGCGTTCGATAGTATTGATAAAAAAGCAATCATATATGCACTTGAAGCTTTCAATTTTGGCAATAACTTTATTCAATATATTAAAACATTGATACGAAATACTGAAAGCTGTGTAAAAAATGGAGGCTGGGTCTCAAACTGGTTTAAAACGGAACGCGGAGTGAGGCAAGGCTGTTGTGTCAGCCCTCTACTTTTTATTTTAGTGGCAGAAATTATGGCCATTAAGGTAAGATATAATTCGCATATAAAATCCATACAATTAAAAAATACCCTGGATAATAAATTATACCAATACGCAGATGATGTAACATTGATGTTAAACCACACTAATGATTTGAGAGAAGCCCTTAGAGACATCGAAACATTCGGGGAATTCTCAGGGTTGAAACTAAATAAAAACAAATGCAAGGGGATGGAAATAGGTGATAGGATTGTGGGAACCTGTGATGTGGGAATATCGTGGCTTAAGAAAGGAGATTATATGAAAATACTGGGCATTTATTTTAATGCTGATCAAGAAATATCATGCGTAGAAGAGAACTGGAATGAAAGGATAAGAAAAATTGAAGAAAGCATTCAAAGATGGAAAAGACGTAATTTAACATGTTATGGTGAAATAACTGTGGTAAAGAGCCTTCTATTGTCACAGGTTGAGCTATATAATACAGTCCCTGAGTTTACCGCAAAATATATTGCAAGAAATAGATACTAAGATATTTAAATTCATTTGGCAGAAAAAATATTCAAATAAGAAAGCATTTGAGAAGGTAAAAAGAACTGTAATTTGTAAAGAATTCTCTAAAGGAGGTTTAGGTATGATTAGTTTAAAGGATCAGCAGAAAGTGTTTCTAATAAAGTGGATGAAAGGGGTGACATCGAAAACTAATAGAATGAATGAAGGCCGTGTAAATACTTATGAACACTTTTTCTCACAATTGGGAGGAAGCAAATACTTCGTAGAAGGTAATTTAAGCATCAAACATAAGGTAAAAATAAATAATATCACATCTTTATTCTGGAGAACTGTAGCTAGTACCTGGATAGAGGCCAAGGATACAAAAGTAGTAGAATACGATATGGATAACCTCTCACAACAAGATTTATTAAATCAACCTTTATTTAATAATACATTGTTTCAATACAAAAGAAAACTCCTTTTTTTCCCAAAATGGGTTGAAGCAAATATTAGATATGTACATGACATGTGGAATGAGGAAGGGGTAATTAGAAGGGAGATAATACAGGAAAAGACAGGAAATTATCCAGGACTACTGTTTGAATATAATGCAATGGCAAATGCCTTTACAAAAAACCAAAGGAAATTATTAAACAAAGTCACAAAGGACATGATTAAGGAAGCAATAGAGAGATCCCATAAGCTGCCTGAGCATGTAGAATCTTTCTTTGCCAAAACTAATAAGCAGATACGAAATTCGTTTCTAAACACGAGAGACGGCACTATTTGTGGAGTGAGCTTTTGGAAAAGAAAGATGGATATTGATATAACAAAATATTTTATGATAGCAAAAAATGCATCTCGTGAAAGTAGACTTAGGCTTCTTCACTTCAAATTAATACATAATATCTATCCCACCAACATACTACTTACACGAATAGGAATAAAATCATCGGAAAACTGTGCATATTGTAATGAAAGAGACTATATAGAACATTTCTTCTATCATTGTAAAAAAGTCAGAGAATTTTGGTATCATATTGGCCAGATCATCTTCATGAAAACAGGCTATAAATTAGTCATGGACGAAGTGACAGCACTCTTTGGGATAGTTAAAGAAGACCATAACGAATGTACAAGTAAGAGGATAAATATTATAAATCACATTATACTAATACCCAAATTATGTATAAGTAAGATGAAATATGGAACCATGAATAACGTTTTCCACATCTTCGAAATAGAATGGCAGAATAGGGAGCATTTAATGGAATAGCTATTTTGTACAGATAAGTTGTTTTTGATTGTTGGTGTGCCATGTTGTGTCTTGCAGAGAGTTAATAGAGATAACGTAGATGGCGGATGAAAGTGAAATAAAAGCAAAAAAAAAAAAGGGCAATGACGAAAGGTAAAAAAAATGCGAAACCAACATTCCAAAGTGCATGAAGTAAAGTTAGATTAAATACAGGTGTTTCTATTGTTGTTATGATACTGATAGCTTAGACAATATTATACACCTTTTTTGATGTCTCTGTGTCATTGCTTCTTTACCAGTAATTCATGCACCGCAATTTTTCCCTCTTGACCAGTTTTTGAAAAGAACAGTTATTATCGTTATTGTTTTTTTTATTTCATCATGTTCGATTTTGTTTAAACAGTTAATTTCTCTGAATGTTCAGAGTTAGAGTTTAGGATTTGTTGAGACTAGGACTATTTTCCCTTTTCCTGAATTACAAACTTGTCAGCTCGTAATGAAAAAACCTAAAGGGTTCGAGAACAGCCGACAACAAAGTATTCAGTACACTATTATTTATTATCTATACTTTCGGTATATCTTAACAGATCTTTTATTTAATCTATAATTCACTAATATTTTGTCTTATTCATTCAGTATTTTTAGTTGCTGGAAGCACATGTACATGGAAAACTGATTATATACCAGCGGATGTAACTGAATTACAAAACCGTCAGCTGATAATGAACAAACCTAAAGGGTTCGAGAACAGCCGACTACAAAGTATTCAGTACAGGACACTACTCAAATACAATGGCAGAAGCCCACTGGGTTTGATCTCTCTCTTACGTAGGAATATTCTTATTTCTGTATTTTATTTAATCTTATCTACTTTTTTAATTGCTAGACTATTTAATCTTATCTACTTTTTCAATTGCTAGACTTGCAGAAAAAAAACAAACACTTTATAATAATCTGAGCAAACTTAATAATCTAATTTCTGACTCATGCACAGAATGAATGCATTAAAATTCGCATTTCAATCTGAGCCCCCCCCCCCCCCCCCCAAAAAAAAGATAGCTGTCTGGGCTGGCACGGCGCGCTCCGAGGAGGGGTCTAAACAAAGACGATGAAAGACCCTAGAGAGAGGAAGTATCCTTTATCGTTACGGACCTGTAAGCGGCTTTCTTGTCTCCCGGGGCAGAGAATATTGAGGATAAATCAACACTCTGACTATTCAGACGTCAGGTTTAACATTTTTACCCAGGCTAAGCATGCAAGATATTAACCAGCACTTGGAAGATGTAATATTAAGAGCCTTTTTAAGAACCATTCACTCATAACTGACATAACTGTCTATTGAGAGATGGAGAGACGAAAGAACTAGTCTTTTCCCTACATTGCCCCTGGCAATAATGTACATGTAATATAAAGTCTCCTTAAGAACCCTTCACCAATAATTGTTTATGACTTGAAAAGTTGCAGTATTATTTTGCCAGTCCGTCAATATGCACAACACACAAATATGCCAATGAACGAGGATAAATATATTTATTATCTGTCAACCAATTTTATTATTGCAATCAATTATGTCATTTATTAATTTATTGAATTCAATTAGATTTCTAAAAATAATTGCGTGACAGCGTCTTACATCATGATCGTTACCATGAAAAGTCTAGCCTTATTAAGGCCCACCGGGTTTGTCAGACCCGCGACGATATCTTTTTTTTTTTTGTTGGCCATTGCCTTGCTGAAAATTTGCAGTTTTTTTTTATCCTTCGCTGTACGTGTGGGTCTAGTAGGCCCAGAGGCAAACGTTTGTAATAATTTTATTTCATTTTGGGGAATTTTGTTCTTTAAATTCCACTTATTCCTCATTGACACCATTCCCCGTCTTTCCATGTTTTAAAATTTTGGAATATGCACCTACCGTGCTCACCAAAACAGGTGCATTTTTTTTTCACTACATTCCTACCCTTACGTCCTGGGGTCTAATTGACATTATTTCACTTTGAAAGAGGGTATCCTACTAAATTGTTATCTAGGAGTGTGGTGTCGATTAGACACTAGGATGTACGCCATGAATAGTTTTTAGTGACGTACGACAAAGATTAAATCTTAAATTTGGACTCTTCTCCTCAAAATGATATGAGGTCACTATGGGTAGGATCATTTCTTCATAAACGTAAACCAGTGAGTGATCAATGACCATCATTTTGGTGATTGACCATTCCTGCCGCTACAAACTCTTAATTGCATCTGAGCACTGTGACGATTGTTGAAATGGGTGGCGTTTTACAAAATGAATAAATAAACGATGAATACATAAAAGCATGAAAAAAAGAAAGACAGAACAAAAAGAGAAAGAAAGGCAGACAGACAGAAAGAAAGAAAGAAAGAAAAAAAGAAACAAAAAAATGATGAAAAATGAAAAGACAAATGGTCATAAAATATGGTGTACTTATTTCCCCTATTTCCCGGAAGCATTTTTTTCCCTTCTTTCCCCGAATAGCAGGATTTCAGCGTTTGAGGTCTGGCAGCTCTTGTCTGTGAGATGAAGTAGTGAGAGATATGTGCGGGCCATAGATGAATACACTGGCAATGTCTTCTGAAAACGTTTTATGACCTCAGATAAGGAACTGAGAGAAAATTGTTTCACCAAATCGAGACATGGGGAGAGAGAGAGAGAGAGAGAGAGAGAGTTTGGGGGGGGGAGGGGCGAGAGAAAGAAAGAGAGAAACAGACAGACAAACAGAGACGGCGAGATAGGGAAGAGAGGCCGGGACTCAAGGGGAGGAGAGAGAGAGAGAGAGACAGGGAGGCACACGCGCAGACGCAATGAGACGGAGGAGACACCGAGAGGGAAAAGAGACAGAGGAAGACAGACAAACAGAGAAAGAGACAGAGGTAGAAAGTTAGACGGACAGACGGGCAGAAAGAGTGAGCGAGAGAGAGAGAGAGAAAGAGAGAGAGAGGGGGGGGGGAGAGGGAGGGAGGCAGAGAAAGGGGGGGGGTATAAACCTGCTTGGCCTAAACCAACACAAAAAAGTGATGTCACTGAGCGCACTTCATCTTCTTTTTTATGTGAATCGTTGCTAGACACAATCTCTTCGCACTCAACGCATAAATGAGTCTTGGAAACGATGAGCGTAACATCCATCAGAATCAGTGGCACTGCCGTCTGGGAACTGTTGATCCTTGTTTTCAGATTCGCCGCCGTTGTTAATATTACTGTTACCGTTGTTAGTCCCAAGAATGCACAATTTTGCCTCTTCATCTCCTTCTGCATCCTAATTACCCCGCCTTAGCCCACCCCTGTCTTCTTAACTGTTAAAAACAAAAATGAGGGGATGCGGGATTTATGCGCAACTGGCGAACGTTGCAGCAATGTGCATATGGGGGAAACTTGTTTCAGTGAACGCAGAAAAAAACGATCATGATCGCCCCGAAGACTGTGTCACTAATAAATCTGGATCAGTCGCATAGTGGGAGGTAATAATAGTTATTGACATAAGAATGAAGAATTCACATTTCTCATGTTTGGATATATTTTATGTGATGGGACCCTGAAGAGGATTATCATTAATAAGAAATGTATACCATTTAAAGTAAAATCGCTATTTGCTATGGGCGAAGAAGTGGGTAAAAATATGCAGCAATATCTGAAATGTTTTTCCTTTTAGTAAAACGCTCGTAGGAAAGAGGACTCTTCCGGCCTGAAGCTGATATTGTGCGTCGAAATGGATACGAGTATGGCGACCATAAGATGCTGCCTAAACCATTGCATCTAGAATCATAAAGATCTTCAACCATATTATTTTTCTTCCTGCCACATTTCAGTATTTCAGAAAGAGGCGTTCAGTAGTGGTGGAGACGATTCTTTACAATTCTTGTATTTTTATAAGACAAATAGTCACATCCATGCAGGAAAATTGATTTGGGTATAATTAGGCACACATACTTAAGCTGCAAATTCATATCCCCTACTCGACTGCGATACCTAAACAAAGATCAAACGTGTCCGTATTTTGTGCCAGTATTGGTATCGGCATCGGTGTCGTTTAGCGATTCTGGGTTCAGAAAAGAAGATTTGGGTTGGCGCGATCTATTTCGTCTCTGTGCCGTTTTAGTTTCCGTTCGGTGTTGGCTTTATGGATTTGCTGCTTTGCTCTGGTACAAATTCACGAAGTTTGTTGACTATATTATTCTTAAATTCCCCCCTCTCTCTCTCTCTTTTCTCTCCTTGTGTTAGTACTAATATCCAGACAATACAGACTCAGATCTGGAGACCAATGGGAGACAGGAGAAAGATCTTTAAGTCTCATTTGACAGAATGGTTCAATGATTAAGTTATTTGATAATCCTCGCCCATCATACATAGTCATGATGATTTAATACGGCACTTCAAACTGTAATATAAATCATAAAAAAAAGAATGCCCCTTGACAGAATGGATGATTCAGAAGTATATTATTTCGTTTCGTCAGAAATTTGTTGAAGCGAAGAAATTGAGAACGTTTGTGCATCAAATTTTTTATGTTATCATGCATATCAATTTTTGTTTGTTAGCGTATTGTGAAGATAAAAGAGCATAAAAATCTCAGTGAATAATGATTTCTGTAAACATAGTGGACCATACAGCCGCTGCATACAACTGAATATTCGCTGAGGGCATTATGTCGTTAATTAATTTCACTTGATACGGAGATTTGCCATCCACATTAAAAAAATATTTATTGATCTTTTGAATATCATCTGTTTCTTTCCTTAATGTAACAGAAACCGGGCTGTCATTTATAA
This sequence comes from Onchidella celtica, assembly GCA_963931925.1. NCBI lineage: Eukaryota > Metazoa > Mollusca > Gastropoda > Systellommatophora > Onchidiidae > Onchidella > Onchidella celtica. The sequence goes on along the minus strand of OZ007567.1, from coordinate 110,023,806 downwards.
TAATTATATCATCTGTTTCTTTATAATAATAATAATAATGGATGGCATTTATATAGCGCATATCCATTTAAAATGCTCTATGCGCTTTACAGAAGCAACATGTCAACCACAGAGCAGAATGGAGCGTCTGCGAAGCTTTCAACACACTACACTGCTTCTTTCTCTCTACCTCTCTCGCTCACTCTCTCTCTCCCTATCTCTCTCTATCTCAGAGCAAATTGTAACTCAGCCTGTTAGGCGCAGTTCACAACTCACAACAGTTCACAACTCACAACCCAATATTTAAATATTTATTAATAATAATATATATTTAATAATGAATAATAAATTTTGTTGATGCTGGTGGGGGGGGGGGGGCGGATGATATGGATACATTTTAATCTATTGATTTCAATTTTGCCCGGGCAGCGGCCTGTTCGGCCTGCTCTTACTGTCACGATTAAGGTTGATGACCTTGTACGCCACGAGTATAGAGGGGGGTAAACTTGGTAGAGGAGAAGGGGAGTTTTTAAGTTGTTGACTAGCATGAAAGATTACTATCACCAGGAAGGTCGGTGGCCTTGTGCGCCACGAGTCTAGGGGGGGGGGTGAGCTTAGCAGGGGAAAACACGGTTTTTAACATTGTTGACGAGCGTGGATAGATACACACGACTCGCTTTAAACTAGTCGCGTGTGCAAAAACCTCGGGAGTATAAGTAGAGGAGAAGCTCGACACACGTGGTTCCCAAGTTATTCATTCCTAAAGGAAGACGCAGAATTTATCGGTCCGGGCGACAAGTGGAAGGTCGTGCCAGTGGGGACCAGAAGTGTTAGGTGTGTGAGGGATCCATGATGTTCACATTTATTTCCCAATAAGAAGAATTTATCGGTCCGGGCGACAAGTGGAAGGTCGTGCCATGGGGACCAGAAGTTGAGGAGTTCTGATGATAGGATGGGAACCCATCAGAAGCTCGTGAATCTACGATGGCGGGTGTTCTTATTTGTGTGAAGCCAGGGGCGTCTGTTTCCCCTTTTATCGTCGAAGTTAGAGATCTAGAAAGGATCGTGTGAACTCTGGAGAAGTGAAACTGCATCAACGAGGAGGGCAGCTGTTGACAGAGACCATTAAGTATACGTAGTTAAGTTTATAGACAGAGGGATTAGATCTAGATGTGAAACGGGGAATAGATAATAGCCATGATCCCCAAGAGTAAATTTGAAGTATCTCTGTTTTTGTGATTATGTATGTGATTATCATGAGTTGAATGTTTTGACATAAGTTGTGTCATGCATTTGTAATTAAATATCATTTAATTTAAATCTCACTCCATGTGTCCGTTGATCGCTGGTCTGCTTGCTTGGCTTGTTAGCTGGGTTTGAAAGGTAAATAAGTTAGGTCACGCACGTGATCGTGACATTACGATTTCTTTCCTTAATGTAACAGAATCTGGGGTGTCCCCTATAATATGATTATAATGATTATGATATAATTTTTTTTTCTTTTATTTCTGCTTTCTTTTCCCTCAGGGACACCACTGGTGGTCACGATCATGTGGGCTATTACAAGAGCCTATAGAGATGACTATATGTAAGTTGTTGTTCACTATGCTATTGTTGGCAGCACAGTTATTATTACATACATCATTCCAATCATGTTCTACTGTTACCAGTGGTGGATCTACCGTGAAACTAATGAAACCCAAGCTTCAGGGGCCCTAAACCCCGAGGGACCCCGAAGAAGCTTTTTTTTAAAGAGTGAATTTTATTGACCAACTGTTACTGGTTGTGAAGGGCTCCCCCAAACAGTTCAAGCCTCAGGCTCAGGGTCCCACAGATCCGCCACTAACTATTACCGCTATCCCGAGGCTGGTATTCACAGCTCTAAAAACTTTGGGCACCCATGATATCATAGACACTAAGATAAATTCACAGCCTTTATAATAATGATGGAGTGCGCTAATTACTAATTTATTCTTATATAAAATATAATGAAACAACTCTCTCTCTCTCTGTCTCTCTCTCTCTCTCTCTGTCTCTTTCTTTCTCCCTCTCTCTTCTCTCTCTTTCTTTCCTCTCTCTCTCTCTCTTTCTTTCCCTCTCTTTTTCTCAGTCTCTCTCACTCTCTGTTTTGTGCTTACAAATATACTATCAAGCTATACAAAAGAGGCTTATGGGACACATTACTAGTCAGTCAGTGGATACTTCCGATGGAGGAGTAAATTTAGTTCTGGTTTTAATATCTCAAAATGATGAAATACCTCTCAGTGACATACATTGTGATGTTAATCCATAATCCCTAAAAAATGTGATTTATTCACATGTTCAATAATCTGTAAGTTTCTGATAATGTTTCATTAATTTTCGGAAAAAGGGATGATCCCCCTACATTAATCCCTAGCGCCACAACATACGCCCCCATACAAAACCATTATTTCCTCAAGCGTTTCAAAGACCACAAAAATGGAGCACGCTCTTGGTATATTTATGCTAGGCAATGCGCCATATAGGTAGAATGCGCATATCCACCATGTTGTATGTCCGGACCCACTTAAGGCGTCGCGAACCAATCGGCGGCGAGTTCACTACAGTAAACAATGACACGTGTGTATACGCACATGGTAGACGTTCGGTCAATTCTTTCGCTTCCTTTCTCTTGTTTACACGGATGGTAGGGAATCGGACCGGTTTGGATCCATCCTTTCCACCCCTGTCTCAACAGTCAACTGCAGTGCAACCAGCAGGCATTTTAACTGCTTAGACACATCTCGAAGTTACACTCATCAGCTGATCCACCGGCCATCTTGTTTGGCGGAAGTACAAAACAAAAACTCTGTGACGTCATGCGCATTCTACCTATTATGTTCCCCATGTACAGTGGTTCTTAACAGGCAGCGTGGTGTCAAGGGGGGTTATATATCGATGTCGTTGGATAATGCACACTGCTTGTATTGTGAAAGCGCACAGAAGTTTTTAATTTTCTGTCCATATCAAACACTGTTGACTGTCAACTGATCTCTGTTGCTCAACTCGATTGAGCCGGGTTGCCCAGTCAGTATTGTTTTGGTCTATGGAATCCTATTTGAACTTTAGTTGGGAGGTTCAGGGGATAAAGCCTTCAGACATGAATGTGCGAGAAAACATGTTTTAGAAGGACAAGAGCTAGGGTTTTATAAGTAAATTCAGTTCTGGCTGTTCTTGATTATGGAACCATGAGGGGCTGACATCCCCGACATGGCGGGTCCCATGGGTTGTGGATGGGGGAAGGGCCTGTAGATATACAGGTTAGCTGCGAATTGAATAAGCAGTCCTGAACATAACTGTCAACCATGGTAGATGGAGCTCATAAGCCCTGTAAGGCAGTCCATCTAGGAGAGAAAACTCCGAAAAGAAATCATTCGCGAAAGTCAGACTTGCTTGACCATTGGTGCAAAAGAAAGCAAGATGCACATCACTATTTTAAGATAATTACACTAGATCCAAAGTTGTTATTAAGTAAATTTAACCAAAATTATTCAATCTCCTTAGTTTTAGGCACTTTAAAAAATTCTAAATTCAGGATGCACTCCAGTTAACTTTCCCTCGCTTTTATTAAGTCTCACCGCGACAGGTAAGTGGTAACGGTGGCAGGTGTAGGATAGCACTGGAAGCCATTAGTCACAAACTTGCACGTGTAGCGGTCAGGGATTTTGGTCGCTCTTACATTGACCCAGGACAGCAATGTAGCTCGGCAGCACCTCTGGCGACTAAGCAGCCTTTTAAGGATAGCACTGCTTACCACCATCAGTGGAGAGGCCTAGAAAAGGTGGCCCAAAGAAATGCCTGTCCTATACTGTCCTGCCAGTTAACCGCGATTGGCTGGATATCCACTTATGCGGTCGAAATCATAAAGAAAGAAATGAAAAATCTCAACGGATAAAGACCAGGAATCCTCAGAAAAGTACACCTGAACCAGAATTGACTCAACACTCCAAACTATTAAAAATCGCACAATGGAATGCTAAAGGATTGACCCGAAAAAAGCAAGATCTGGAAAAGAGGTTAAGAGAGGAGGAAATTGATGTTATATGTATTCAAGAAACACACTTCCCATTTCCAGAATACAGATTCTCCACCAGAGTCTATCAATCATTCCGCCACCAACGAACAGGACAGAAGGGTGGAGGAGTACTCACACTAGTCCGAAACGACATCCAGGCAGAAGACACTGTAATAGAAACTGACAATGAAGCAGAAATTCTTCAGGTAGACCTTTATTTGAACGCTGGTACTTATACTATAGTGAATTTATACTGCTCAGACAAGAGGATGCTTTCTCTGGACAAGATACAAGTCAAGTATGAAAAATGGATAATACTGGGAGACTTCAACAGCCACTCACCAAGTTGGGGATACAACGAGCTTGACAAAAGAGGAGAGGAGGTTGAAAACTGGCAAGATGAAAATAGATTAATACTAGTACATGACTTGGAGGATACAGACACTTTCCTCAGCCAGATATGGCATACAACCAGCAACCCGGATTTGGCCTTTGTATCAGAAGACATGGACAAGTGTATAGATAGAATGGTTGGGAAACAGTTGGGAACCTCTGACCACAGACCTGTGTACTTCAATGTAAATGTTGACATAGAGAGAAACAGTGAAAACAGACTACCGAGAAGGAATTAAAGGAAAGCAAATTGGACACTATTTGAGGTTTTAACCAATAAATACACTAATGAAATGGAAAAAAGCAAAAATGTTGAAAGAGCAGCAAAAAACTTTAATAAGGCCATCCTCAAAGCAGCAACAGAAAGTATTCCTAGAGGAGCAATCCAAAATTATAAGCCATATTGGACAGAGAAACTTGAGGAATTGGAGGGAAAGATAGAGGAAGCAAGGAGGATCGCGGAGGAAGACAAGACAGCGGAGAGCCATATCTACTGGAAGAAAACAGCAGCTGAATACAACTTGTACAAAAATACTGAAATCAAGAAAAGTTGGGCAGAAAAGACTAGAGACATAGATATGGACAAAGAAGGTGGCAAATTATGGAAGTTAATGAAACAACTAAACGACGAAAGGAGAACAACACCTCCAATTGTTATAGAAAGAGAAACTGGAAAGAAGGCAGCAAACTTGCTCATGGAACAATTTCAACAAAGTGGAGACATTAATGTTAATAAAGAAGAACATGAGGAAGCAAAGGAAATTTTAAACACAAGATTGAAGGAGACCTGTAATAACCCAAACATGACTAAAAAATTCAGCAGGAAAGAACTTGAAAAAAGGCACTAAAAGCATTGAAACTCAAAAAATCTCCTGGACCTGATGATATTACCAATGAAATGCTTAAAAATTTGGGTGAAACAGCCAAAACAAAACTGCTTAAAATTTACAACTCAAGCTGGAGACAAGGTAAAGTCCCGAAAAAATGGAAGCTAGCAAATATATGCCCAATACACAAAGCAGGAAAACCAAAGCAAGAAGCCAAGAGTTATCGACCAATCAGCTTGCTAAGTTGTGTAGGAAAACTCATGGAAAGAATGATAAACACAAGACTAATGTGGCACTTGGAATCCAACAAACTGCTAATTGATGAACAGGCTGGCTTTAGAAAATACAGATCTACAGAGGACCAAATATTATACCTTTCCCAAGAAATTCAAGATACTTTCCAGAAGAAACACAGCATGGTAACAACATGGATCGACCTACAAACTGCATTTGACAGGGTCTGGAAGGAACGCCTTCTTATTAAGCTGGCGGACAAAGAAGTGAAAGGAACCATGCTTGCCTGGATCAAAAAACTGGATTTTGGACAGGGAAGCAAAAGTACAAATCAATGGGATTAAAAGCAAGAAACACAAGCTGAAAAATGGAGTACCACAGGGAGGAATACTTTCTCCAATCCTGTTCTTGGTATACATTGATGACCTCATCAAAACTCTGCCCAGGGAAGTCAAAGGAGCTCTCTACGCAGATGACTTGGCCATATGGAGTGCAGAAGAATACAAAGGAACTGCCCAGATCAGAATGCAAGATGCTCTAAACAACCTGCACAGGTGGACAACTGAGAACAAACTAGTCATTAATAAAGGAAAAACTACCTTCACTGTGTTTACACTGAAAAGAAAATTCAAGACTGTCAAATTATCGCTGGCAGGCCAACCCCTCAGAGAAACTGAAACAGCAACCTACCTGGGTGTTCAGCTTGACAAAAGGCTAACATGGAATCCACATATTACTAATGCCACAAATAAAGCACAAAGGCGCCTCTCGATTATGAAAAAATTGGCAGGAACTAAATGGGGATCGAACAACACTATATTAAGAAGAGCCTACTGTGGTACTGTAAGACCGGCCTTGGAATATGCTATGTCAGCTGCAACAAACTCAGCCGCCAAAACAAACCTGGATAAGCTGGAAAAGACACAAAATCAAGCAATGAGAATTATGACCGGAACAATGAAAACAACACCAATCCAGAGCCTCCTCAACACAAATAAAATCCAAACTCTAGAAGAAAGAAGACACATAAGTTCAACCAAAGCAACGGAAAAAGCCAAAAGGATGACTCATCACCCTCTTCACCCAAGGATTAGTCAACCATGTGAGACCCAACTATAGAGATCTAGTGCAGTAGCCTTTCATAAAGAAATGTGTCGAAAACATGAAGTTCTCAATACTGAGCCGATACCAATACAGACTTTCAACAGCATTGCTCCTCATGAAAGCCACAGCAATTTCAAAATTAATACAGTCATACCAGGAATCCAATGTAAAAATGATACTGCTCCAAATGAACTACAAATTTTGGCCATGTCACATCTAGAAGAAAACTACCCCAACAGCAAATGGATACATGTTTACACAGATGGCTCAAGCACAGAAGGTCAAAACGGAGGTGGAGGAATTTACATAAAGCTACCATCTGGACAAGAGATCTCTCAGGGTACTGCAACAGGAGAAATTTGCTCTAATTACAAAGCAGAAATGGAAGCACTAAAACATGCAGTGAAGATACTAGAGGAAGATGTGAACATAAGCAGAACAAGGGTTGTGTTTTTGACAGACGCATTGTCGGTACTCCAAAGTTTACAATCAAATACGGAAGAGACATATGCCCTGAACGAATCAGTAAATAATCTAGGAAAAGAGTGCAAACGGGTATATCTACAATGGATTCCGTCACATGTTGGTATACCAGGAAATGAGAAGGCTGATCAACTGGCAAAGACTGGAAGTACATTATTACAAACTGACACTCCAGCAACATTTAGTGAGATTAAAACACTCATAGACCAGGCTATGAAAACCAAATTTACAACAAACAATGATGCATACCACAAGCTCCAGCGGGAAGACCAGGTGATTATTTTTCGACTTAGAACAGGACATGCAAGATTGAGAAAACATCTGCATAAATTGAGAGTGGTACAATCCCCACTATGTGATTGTGGCCAGGAGGAGACAGTTGCTCATGTTCTTCAGGAGTGCCCAAGGTATGCAGATCTGAGAGACAATTTTTGGCCCAACCCCTCTACCATTGAAGAAAAATTAAATGGTAGTTTTACCGACTTATGTGTAACTGTAAATTTTATTAAACAAACAGGTGTAACGGTGTAATTATTTAGTGTTCGATAGAAGAAGAAGAAGAAAGATTATGGAAGAGTTAGCAGTGTTATTATTTCTAATTCAAGCACTAGCAAGGCGAACATGGTCAGGTCGCAAACGACGGGAAGGAAGGAGGGGGAGAAGTGCCAAATACAGAAGTATCTGTGTGCTGACATGCTGTTCCTACACTGTCATAAGACAAGGATAAAAATTACCATTATCCTTAATTCTTACTCATCTATTTTTCATTATCTTCATCTGCAGCGGGGTGAAGGGTGGGGTTTGGAGTGGGACTTGGGGGGGGGGGGGGGGATGCAAAAAACAACACCAAAAAAACAGCAAAAAATCAATTTTCCAAACAAAGATTGGTCATTGTAAACAAATACTCATAGGTAGTCAGTTTGTAACTTTGTCCTGATTAGTTTTGTTCTTCTTCTACTGAACAGATGTTGGCTTCCACACGATACCCTATGGGACTACATCATCCACGGACCTGTTCTCTTTCTCCTTGCGGTATGCGCATTCATTTGTTTTCTCGTTCATTCACTTACTCACTCACTCGCTCACTGACTCACTCATCCGTCGACTGACTGGCTGACTGACTGACTCACTCACCCACTCACCCACCCACCCACCCAATCACTCATTCACTCACTCACTCACTCACTCATTCACTCACTCACTCACTCACTCATTCACTCACTCACTCAATCACTCACACATTCCATCCCTGACTCAATGACTCACTCACTGACTCACTCACTGACTCACTCACTCACTCACTTAGACACTCACTCACTCACTCACTGACTCACTCACTCACTCACTCACTCACTCACTCACTCACTCACTCACTCACTCACTCACTCACTCACTCACTCACTCACTCACTCACTCACTCACTCACTCACTCACTCACTTTCTCACTCACTCACTCACTCATTCATTCATTCATTCATTCACTTACTCACTATCCCTGGGCACGTCGATGTCGAACCTCACGAGTATACTTGCCTCTAATTTGCACCTAGATGTAGTTTTCATATGATACATTAAAAAATAATTTTTTACACTTCATCACCGTAACCGTTATTAAAAACTATGCAATCCTAAGTCGAATCAACAAAACAGACGACGCACTGGCATGACGGGAATTTTTGATATGTCACTTTGCAGACAAACTATTCACTTAGGCTGTGTTTCCGTATGTACGGAACCGGTGAGGGAAACGTCAAAAATCCACCAAGTAGTAACAAGAAAGAGTGTTTACATATGTACGGGAAAGGCGTTTCGTACACGTGAAAACATTTCTTCTATTTCACTCCTTGAAGGATTTTTGATGGTTCCATTGCCGTTTCCGTTTCCGTACACATGAAAACCCAGCGTTACTCAATCAGTGATTTAGAATCATTACGATAGTTAAAGTGTCTGGTTGTCTCCGACCAGCGTGTCTATGCGTGTTCGTCATGTTGCAATGAAAACTATTAGCCTGTACTGTCGTCATATAGTTAAAATTAAATCACGTTTTTTGTTGATTTTACGTTACCTTTAAGAACAATGTATTGTCATCGTGAATGTTCTTGGAATATTTCAGAGTAATCTCTTCTTTATCATTGCCATCATATGGGTCCTGGTCACCAAAATGAGAGCTTCGAATACACTGGAAACAAGACAGTCCAGGTATTACATCAATATATTGTATCAGTTGTGTAAATAAAAATTCGTGTCAGCTGTTAAAAGTCATGTAACTAGTTGGTCCGCTGATTTGGGGAACTCACAGATGCGATTTTTAAAGTCGAGTTTCGATCACCAATGTGTAAACTGAGGCGCAGATCGAAATTTCCCGTCATACTTTTTAATATTACTCAAACCGAAGACGGTTCTTTTTTTGGGGGGGGGGGGGGGGGGCTCAAAATGTTGGAACATTTTCTTCTCTTCAACTCAGTTGTGGCTCAAAATCAATGAAAGTGTTAAAAATCTAGCGAACTTCAAGACCTTTTAAAATATGCCTATGTAGACTTTAGGTCTAACTAGCATAAGATGATGTTCTGTAGAATTTTAAGGCTCAGCGGCTGAAAAGCCTTTCATGATTATTGGAGCGTCACTGGAGGCCATACTTTCTTTATAATATGATTTTACTTCGTTGCACTCAAACACTGCACAGTGACATAATCATGTTTTCATCATTTTTGCTTAATGTCGTGGGTGGTTGTCTTCTGTGATTGAAATTCCACTTAATTGTGGAAGTTTATAACTTTTATGACAAGAAAATTATACAAAAAGTTTTGTAAAGTAATCTGCCAGCTTTCTCTCAGTCAGAAAAAAAAAATGTTTTGTTGCTACTTAGCTGCCCTCAGCGGTTATAATTGTTATTATTACTGTCGTTTTTATTACTATTATTCACCATTTGTCTTTTTTTGTTTTTTTTTGTTTGTTCTTTTTGGAAAATATTCCTTTTTCTTCTCGTATTGCCATAATCATTCTAAGGGTAGCCACACAAAGGCCACCGAATTCGGTCACCGAGCCACTAGGCGCTTTAGGTGAGAAGAATTGCACTATATAAACGGACCGAATCTAGGTGGGCCCTTTGTGCAGTTGTTGAAATTATATAGTGCAATTCTTCTCACCTAATGCGCCTAGTGGCTCGGTGACCGAATTCGGTGGCCTTTGTGTGGCTACCCTAAGTGTACCAAGGCCTACCCCCAACTGGCATCGTTGTTTTGTTTTTTTTATGTATATGTATTAGTGCATCACATGACCAACTTTGATGACCACGTCGGTGTGATAATAGTAAGGGATTCTAGAACAATGGCTGGTGGTGTCTTTGTTCAACATTCACTCTGCTGGTATAGCCGGACTGTGGTCTAAACACTTGGTGCCAGTTGCTATAATTGCGGATAGGCTTTATTATAGCTGTACCAGAGATGAGCGATATAGAGATGGTCTACTGTAGCAGTTTTTGCCAGGACACGAAGAGGGTTAAGTCGCTGGCTTTGCCCGTATTCTGAAAAAGCACAGAAAATCTATGGGGTCGTAGCAAGGCTTGAAGCCGAGGTAAAATGCGGCAAAAAGAAAAGGCTGTATGTAGCAAAGCCTCGCATCAGAAATGCTAGAGAAATGATACGTACAATCAAACGAAAAGGAGAAGGAAAAACGAACCAAGCGTTCGGTCGACTGTCCTTCTAAAGGTCTAACGTTTTCTCCCCCCCCCCCCCGCCCCCATACACATTTTGACTTAGATTTGCCTGTGCTGCCTTCCGTGACTATTAATCGTCATAAAAGCTCGAATGAGGCCGACATGCTCAACCACCCGGACATGCCCTTACCTAAATATCTAAATACCAGAAACGCCCCCTGTAGGCCTACATTCTGGACGAATATCTCTTAAGCTGAGCACCCCCCCCCCCACCCCCGAGAAGCACGGATTTTCCCCGATGCAGTAGACCCCTATAGCTGCTGTGTAACATGGAGAAGCCAAGGGACAGCGTTGCCGGTGAGGATTTTCAAAAATCCAAAAAAATCCGTGTAAAAAATAAAAAATCCCTAGACGATGTACAAAAAATTCCCCCCCCCCCTTTTTTTTTTCTGTTCAACACAAAAAAATACATTCAAAATGTACAGTTTCGTAGGACATTGAATTTAAACACAACGATAGCAGGTGATTAGCTCGCGGATGACGCAGATACTCCTCGTACAAAAGCAAATTCAAACTGCCCCCCACCCCATTAGGCTGTTTTCACCTTTTAATTCGGAAACAGCATTATTACAGGAAGGGCAATATCCTGACTTTTTTTTTTTCACAAAAAGAAACTAGAACAAACTAGCCAACCCCGGCAAAGATAAATCCTGCAAAATATCCTTGTATCACATCCAGCTGTATATCTAGATCTAGGTCGCATTCATAATGGCACCTAGGTTTAATGCAAAGGCTCATAGATCGTTTTGTTACACCACAATTCTTGCAGAATACACACATGTGATAAGTTGACTTTCGGCCGGCAATGAGTAAATGGTGACCTAGAGCGCAATTTCCTAAATGAACCCTTGAAATGGCGAACCATGACTCGAAATAGATCTAAATAATGCCGAAACAATGAACAATGAAACGTTGAAGCCTGAACATTTCATAATTTCTAAAAACAGCCTATGTTAATTTCGCATTGATAATAATGCTGTTGTGCAAAGTTTGAAGCCTGAGCGTGATGCGGTTCCTGAGCCTTAGGTGACCAAAGTTTCGAGTTACCAATATATATATAGATACAGAAAGCCTGAAAATTCCCAGATCTCCGCAAAAAATGCCGAGATCCTAAGGTAACCCTAAAATCCCAAAATCTTGGCTAAAATTCCAAGAACCGGCAACGCTGCCATGGAACATTGATCTACCGGCCGGCCTCGAGTTTTCCTATGACTGGATAGGGGACCATCTTTATATCGCCGATCTCTTGTTTGTACCGCTGCTAATGTTCCTCACACTATAATGAACTGATCCGTGCCAGCGTTCTTCAATTCTATTTTATCAACAGAAAAGCTGTCAAGGCCACTGTAGTGCTGGTGCCGCTGTTGGGTTTGACCTATGTGCTGTTTCTTTACCAGCCTGCCGAACCAGTTGTCCACGATATTTTCAAACACATCAATGCTCTTTTGCAGTCATTACAAGTAAGCGTAATTATAATTAGATTATGTCCACCACAGACTAATAGTCGTTTGTTATTGATGAAATCGATGCGACGACATAGTTGAAATCAAGAGGAGCAGGAAGCAATGAAAAAAACAACAACAAGGGATTGGGTTTGGAAAAAAATAGAGACACATCGACATTCACAGCTGCCAGTCCACAGCGTTTGCTGATGTTGTAATGTTGTTGTTGTTTGGTTCTATCAGCACCAGAGTTGTTTTCTTTGTTGGTGTTTTGGTGTGCATGTTTATGTAACTACCAAAGTAAACGAGGCGGGGGTGGGGGGGGGGGGGGGCTACATGTCAGCAGGTCAGAACGTGTGACGCCAAAAAGAGAGAGAGGGAGAGAGAGATAGAAGGAGGGGGGCAGAGAGAGAGAGAGAGAGAAAGAGAGAGAGAGAGAGAGAGAGAGAGAGAGAGAATGAAATCCTGTTGTGTGACAGGCGGAGTGCTTAAACGTCCGGCAAGCTTTTTGTGTGTGTGTGCGTGTGTGTGTGTGTGCGTGTGTGTGTATGCGGTATTTTAAAATGCAGGAGCGCTCTATTGAAAGGACGTACAAAATATTCATTATGTAACATTATGTTATTTGTTATTTTCTATCCACAGGGCCTGTTCGTGGCAATATTTTACTGTTTTTTGAATGGTGAGGTAGGTATATAACAATAAAATCTCAAGACACATATTAAAATATAATTATTAAGTCTTAAGATACTGTTAAAACATAACCATTATGACTCCAGAAACAATTGTCAAATTTAAAGACACCATGAATGTTTCGCTTATGCCTAATCTTGGCCCTATAATTTATTTGGTCGTGAAAAGGTGTTTTTCTGGTTCATAGCAAGTTCTTGCATTCGCTGATTACTCCACTTACCGCTTTTCCCACCGTCTGCAAAAAAAAAAAAAAAATTAATTAATTACAAACTTTGGCGGGTTCTATTGCCCATCAGCGGTATGGTAGGATTGATGTCCTTTTGGACAGTCAAGGCCAAGTGTGTCATTTGTTGCTGCAGTTCGTTTCGTGTCATTCATACCAAAAAAATGAAGAAAATAATGACTGAAGGAAATTAATGGTAAATGGATGAACAAATATCGATCTGTTCCTTTATGATTTGTTTTCAGCGGTAGCCCAAACATTTCTTAACAGCACTACCGCCTCCAGCCAACTAAATGGACATTTAATTAGTTAATTAACTAATTTATATAATCTTTTTTTAAAATTTATTATTTATTTCTGTGCTTTCAGAAATAAACAAAAAATGGCCTTTCAGAATTTGACAAATTTTTCAGTCGTATGAGTGTGTATGTGTGTGTGAATGTGAGGGGGGTCGGAAAGGTGCATACTCCAAATATCAAATTTATATCACTGCCAACTGCAATACAAAACCGTGGATAGAACAGAGTAGTTTTGTCCTTGATGACCTCTGAAAGGGTTAATGTAGTGACTTCGCGTATTACTTTTAGGTACATATTAAATGGAATGAAATACATTAATTGTTATGCATTCCAGGTACAGTCACTGCTACGCCAAAAGCTTGCCGCACTGCAGGACAGCCGCACTTTGAGCCGATACACCAAGTCCTCCATTTTCAATAGTCCACGTCGTTCCAGCTACGCCATGACCACCTGTAACGGCAAAGGAGGAGCCAAGCGAATCTCTGGTGGCAGTGCCCAGTCCAAAGTCTCCAGGCAAGCTGAGGGTGAAACGGAGGCATCGGCATCAATGATGGACAATATGTTGTAGGAGATACATTGACCGTCGGAAATGACGTTGTTGTCGATGTTTTATTTAGTAACTTCATGAGTGTTGTGCAGTGAAAAACGTGGTTACTTTTGTTGCTGCAATAAAAGAAAACAACAACAAACAAACAACAAAAAGGACATGATCATAATGCCTCGAAACTGTCAGATTTGTCATTTCTTGTTCCTGGATGGAACTTTGTGTTAGACGAAGAAAAAGGGGTCCACCTGAGACTGCGGGCAATTCGGGGAGAGCTGAATTGACGTGATGGTTGAACCGAGCTCCCTTTCCTTGCTCTCCAATTTCTTTCATTCTTACGCTTGTAAGGACATTAATTGTCAAAAGCGCCAGAAAACTGATTTCCCCAGCAGTTTGTCAAATTTTCATGTCATGGCTCTTTCAAAGCATGTCTTTTCGTATTCTGATTTCAATATTTTATGGTCATAATTGAAAGTCACATTTATTTTACTCACTGATATGTCACAATGAATTCTACAAAGGTAGTGGTATAACTATTCTTACAGACCACCCTTGCTGTTTACAGTTAGGCCAATTGTTCACTCAGCTATCAGCGACCGCACACATACATTCGGGGCGTTCTTACATATGAACACTCGTGACTCTGGTTATTCCTAATTCCTAATAATAATTGTAGCTACTCAAACTTCCAATACCGGGAAAACTTAGATGAAGTTGGACGTTGGGGGGGGGGGGGTGTGAAAAAGTGGTGGGGGTGGAAACAAGCAATCTACACTGCTGGGATTACTCCTGTCCAAGTAATACGGGCGCTGTTGTCTTTATCCATATCGGATATAAATCCGGTATAAATCCCACAGCCTCCCTCTTTTTCGTAGATTGAGATGTTGAAGAAGTATGAAGGTTACTGAATTAATGTCGGAATCCGTAAAGGAAGCCATAAACTGTGCAGTTACGATACATTGAGAAATAGGCACTTCCCTATAAATTAAAAGATAAATATTAATATAGAAATTGGTACACATCTATCTATTCCTGATGTTATGAGACAACTGTGCTGTATGCTGTAACTTCCACTGTATGTGTAATCTTGGAACAGATAACTTGGCTAACCTAGACAAGTTCATAATGGATTTACTCCCTCCCAACCCCCCTCCCATTTCTCTGCATTTGTCTGTCCTTATTCTTTCTGCAGTTCTGCCTTTGAGATAAATCTGCACCCCCTTGCAAAATCAGTATGCACTTGTGGTTGGCAATTCAATTCTGAATTTTAAACGCGGAACGCATTGGGGCTTTGATGCAATAGGATTCTAAACCAGCGTTTGTTAAGATGCACCCAGCCGTTAGGGCGTGACACTTCAGAATGGGACGTAGAAATGTGATAAAACTATGTGTAGCCGTCCGACAAAATGAGGCACATTTCGGCACCACCTGATTCGAAAAAATCGTTAAAAGGCATCTTAGGATCAATTTTATCGATTTTGCGTTTTCAGCACATCTGAAAAGCTTAACTATTCCTTTTCCAAACGATAATCCTGTTTGAAAAGGGTAAATGCCTCAAAACTGACTTCAAATCGAGTCACCATCAATAATTTTGACTAAAAGCTGAAACTTTGAAAGTGTTTTTTCTCTAAACTGTGGTTGTGTCACTACCTGGGCGAGATGTCAAATTGTCCACACTGAAACATCTTTACTTTGCTACCTTTTGGCTGTGACGCATTCTTCATCTTCTCTCTTCTCTGCTTTTCTGTTCTTCTCGCTCGCCCCCCTCCGTTCCTCTTGTATCTCATGGCGTGTAATATTATCTTTGCCCGTCCCAGCCCCCTGCCGCGAATGTCTATTTTTGTCCTGTGGACCCGCAGTCACTCATTGTATTTCTTCATCTGATTCATTCCTCGTTTTTCTTCTCGTGTAACTATTCTTAACCTTGCCTTATTTTACTTAGGTTTATCTTTGTCGTGAAACCTCGATCTCAGCTCGTCATTGCCATCCAGTATGGTTTATAAATAACATTTTTATGCTGTCCCGTAAATTGTTACAGTGTCTGAATATCTCGATCATTGTCGATGTCCCCTACATAATGTTTTGATATTATTATGTAATTATGTGTTATTATACATCATTCTGAAGGTGCTGATGAAAAAAAAAAAGGTCTGCCTTTTTCATCTACTGCATGATCATTTGTATCGTCCCTGCGGAGTTTTGATGTTATAATTACAAAAACTCTCTCACAATCATGCTATATTGTTGCCAACCTCTAAAATCTGCGAATGTTTGATTGAATGGGCATAACAGATTGAATCATCAGGAAGAAATGAGGGTTTTAATATATTTTGTGAACTGATCCCCAGCTTCCTTTCCGTGTCAGTTCCCAACTACCCACTCAGAATGAAGATTTGTTAATTTAAGTATGCCTGTGGAAGTGGCGGCCAATTTCGTTACTCAATAAATTGTGTCCGGGGCAGTCAGCGAAAGTTCGGATCATTAAATTTGTTCTTGTTTCCTGTTTTACATGAAAGGAAATTGTAAATTTCCTAGAAAATTTTCAGAAATTACAATAATCGTAATAATCGTACAATTATTGTAATGTCCTAGAAATTGTAATTTCCCAGGCTTTCCCGCTTGTAATTTCCCAGACATTGTTCGTCCATACATTCACGATTTATCAACATTGTAACATTCATGACCTTAGTAGCATTTCCACAGGTAAGGCTGTTGCCTGTATGGCCGAATGTTAATGCTATTCAAAACTGAACCTATTAATTTTCTTTGAAGCCATGGAATACTTTACTATAATAGGAATGAAGGTATTGGGTAAGCTTCATGAAGGAAAACTATAAAGCCTTCATAAGATCGCGTTGAACTCGTCAACTCTCGCAAATACTTTAAACTGACCAATATCGACTGATTTCATGAGATTAAAAATGTCCCATTATTAGTTTCCTCTGGTTGTATATCAAAGAACATTATACAAATTTGATCAGCGCCACGACCACAGTGCAAAAAACAAGTAACTTCTCAGAGGTTTAAGCTTTAAACATTGAACTTTCTATCGAAAAATATCCACAAAAAAAACATTTTCTGGGAATTTCAGTGTGATGTCAAGACAGCACCATAAAACGTGTGAATTCTTCTAACTAACTTGTGAAAAGAGAACATGAAAATGACGTCGTGACCATCCGCCATCTGGTACGGCATATTCTGTATTATACGCATCACAGACTAACTTTGTGATCCACCCTCATCTCTCAGTTGGGAACAAATAGGTAGAGTAGGAGGGGGGAGAGAGAGAGAGAGAGAGAGAGAGAGAGAGAGAGAGAGAAAGAGAGAAAGAGAAAGAGAGAAAGAGAGAAAGAGAGAGAGAGAGTCAAACCTACACTAGTCTCATCATTGACGATACTCATATGCGACATTTTTTACGTTTTGTCCATTTGATTTTACTGCATTTTTATGAAATCAAATTTTGCGATACTCATGATTGTTTAAGTTTGCACACAGTCTCCACTTACATAATTATGTGGAGCGTGCATAACCATGACAATATTAGTTTCCTTCATGCATTTATATTATATCTGCATATTAATAAAGGATAAAGGATACAATGCTTAAAACAGGAACTGAATGAAAGAATAAAGAAAGCTGTGAGGAGTAATCTCAAAAATTAACAGTTTGTCGTATTTGTTGGATATTTATTTATTCATAGAGGGGGCTGGCCCTGTCGATTTTTGTTTGATTTTGTTTCATTTGTAGTCGGTCGCTTTTATTTCCGCTTAAAATTATTGTTTATTATTCATTACACTATTGCATTATTACTGACAAGGAGGTCCACGAAAATGCTAAATCTCTCAAAACCATTGTATATAAAAATAAATTGTTATGCTCTATATGTATCGTTAATTTTATTTGTAAATACAGAGAAGAAAACCATTGGATATTATGGCGTTGTATTTTAATGCCCCATGGTCCATTTATGGCATTGATACCCCGGGGACACGATTGTGGAAAATCTCAAATGATAACCCAGTGGTTGAGGATAGTCGATGGAAACATAGCAAGGGTAGATGGCGGTCCGGGGCAAATTTAAACAAATTGCGCCCTTTGAGAAACATTCAGCCCCATAAACCGCTGTGAACAAAAAAAAAAACAAACCGCTTCAGTCCAGTGACATACGGCGACCTTACTTCGTGTGTTTGTTCCACCATTCTCCTTTGTCTGGTAAACTGGAAATCGTTTAGTATGTAGCAGATGTATAACAAATGCACGCTTTGACACTTGCTTAAAATGTATTGTGACACTCATCAGGCTGGTTTCACAGTTCCGCTTTATTTCAACTCCTTTTTCCTAATATCAAAACAACAAACGTCAAACGTCGAATTTCTCATGTGTGCAAAAAGTGGAGTTGGCACACACAAGAG
Organism: Onchidella celtica; assembly: GCA_963931925.1. Lineage (NCBI taxonomy): Eukaryota > Metazoa > Mollusca > Gastropoda > Systellommatophora > Onchidiidae > Onchidella > Onchidella celtica. Next base: position 110,005,425 of record OZ007567.1, on the reverse strand, counting down.
CTAAGGTCGCCAGGTGAAAATTGCAATGAAAAAATGTTAGGGTTTTTTGGGGGTTACATTTCTAATTTTGGCAATAATCTATTTCTCATGCGTTCTCATGACCTTAGTCCTGCTAATTAAATTTTACTGTGGGCGGTGGTCCACTTTGGGAAACTGGCTGGAAGTGAGTCTTTTAAAATGTGTATCTTTTTTAAACCCTTGAAATGGTGTCACTTTCCCGTTTCCCAAATTTGGCCCCCAAGACGCGGTGCCACACCTGCCCCCAATCTAGTTACGCCGTTGTTTTGTCCCAAAATAAAGCAAATGTTTTAAGGGGCGAAGCGGCGAAAGGGGGGGGGGGCACAGTCTCTATTTACTTTATGATTACAAACTGACCTTGAGAATACCATTTCACTGTCCATGACATTCTACTCGCTGCTTGTTCATTCCATGAACATTGTTGTTTGAGAAATTTGTACATGTATTGTATTGTTCATCCTTCACGTGATTACTTGTCCTCAAGGATGATATACATTTTTATCACATGACGCTGCTGGATTTTGATATGTGAATTTTTGTTGTTGTTGTTGTTGTTGTTGTTGTTGTCGATGATAATATTGATGTTATGCTTACGTTGCTTTGGTTATCATTAAAAATTCAGGGCTGGATTAACCATTAAGCAAAATAAGCACTAAGGGGAGAAGGGTGTTACGAGCTGGGTCCTCGAGTGTTACGAGTTCAAGGAAGGGTGTTACAGATGGGGATTACTGTGCTCGTGTTTTACGGGGATGGTTAATTATAAATTTACGTGTTCGACTGCATTTTTAATAAATATCGAGAGGTTTTAGAAATTACTCTGCCATACCATGCCACATACACTAATAACAATTTCGAGTACGTTATATCAAGGACCTTGTAGGGCCACAAATTTATTACTTAAAATTCCTAACAATTTCGTCTATCTTACATATTAAAAAGACAACATCAGCAGCATCAAATGAAAATACTATAATACATAACTAGAAGTCTCCTCTAGATTCTTACAAGATTAGAAAATCCATATCATTCTGACTCATTCACAGTTTACTTAGTAATTATTTATCTTCAGAAATATGATCTGCCTACTATCTCACAAATAATATTCTTATGTCTCAGACGACAAGGTTAACTCAGTTAATTACTTATAAAGGATCAAACCGTCAAGACACACTGACGTAGTTAAAATAGATCTAGATCTGCTCTAGGATGGGCTGGCAATCCCCAGCCTCATCCAGACACATCAATTACAATTTACAAATGTGTATATCAGTCACTCTTTCTAGATCTTAATTGCAAGTAAAACTTTATGGTCTTGCATTCCTTTGATCGCACTTCTACTGGAAAGTTAGGGTCAGATTCACATCATCTCGAATCATTTTGATGCCACTTACGATTGGTTCCCTGAAACGATTTCAGGGAACTGGAGAAAATAGCTGTGGATTATTTTCATTGTCTATCCAGGACATAGACATGACTTAACAGTCTGTTGGTTCTCTCTGGCTGAACCCCTAGCCGACGACCTTCGTAGCTGGAAACTCTACATGGAAGTGATTAAATCTCAAGATGGCTTCGGCCAAATCTTCTGCAAGTCCACGTGACTGCTCAAATTTGATTGGTGCATCCACTTCGAGCTCCGCTCGCAGCGCCAATAGATTCTATTAATAGTAACAGACAAAGTCACTAAACTATATCAAAACCCTTCGCAAAGTCTCTACACCCTAAACGTTTTATGTACGAATTTATTCACTCCTTATTCGCCCCGTCTTTCCCTGTTAAGGTACACCCAAACCACGGGGTCGAAAACTGCATCGTCACTGTTAATTTATCCATTCGTTCTATCCTGACCCACTTTCTTTCCATCTCTAAGAAAAGCGTTACAAAAACAAACTGTCCACGGGAATAGTTCAAGGACGTTTGCACTGGCTAAAATCAATGATGCCATGTAATAAACAATGCGTGACCTAGCACGGCAATTCAAATCCTAATCCTGACATATCCCCCACCCCAGTGAAAATTTTAAATAAAATTTACACGATAAGATCCAAGAAATCTCAAAGTTATTGTGGTAGGGGCTTAAGTAGTACTGTAGAAAGATGAGACTTAAGCTTGAGAAGAAAAATCTAACTAAGAACGTGCATATTGGATGGACAAAAAGCATACAATTATTGATGCCACGTTCTATACAATTTATTCTATTTAAACATTCTTACTGCATACAATCAAAATTCTTAGAAACATCTCTAATAATAATGAGTATATCACTTTATACTGGTGGATTAAAGTATAACTATTATCAAATAATGAAGCCCTACTGAAGGAATAGGCTTATAACTATATAGTCAACACACACAATTGCTGCTTATATACACATTCACACACAATATATTGTTAATTAAAATACTGTGGTATCCAATGGCAGCAGTAGCTCTGGTAGCTTGGTTTGCCATGTCTCTATCTCATTGACCCGCTGACAAGGGCGTCAGGTTTGCCAGAAGTTCAGGTCACAGTCAGGAATGACGCTGGTGGAAAAAGGATATTCACAAAAAAACGGATTGTAAAACTGGTTCATAAAGTAATGAACAAGATAAATGTGAATCCATCCACCGTCTAGAATTGAGGGGGACAAGCACTATCCAACCCCAATACAAGACACAACAATCTTTAATAGGAAATTAAATGAGACGTGACAAAATATCAGCTTGGGAATTGTCACCGCCCGGGATAGACCGGATAACAAACCGGTATTCCTGGAGTGCAAGACTCCACCTCGTTAATCGAGCATTTTTAGCCCTGTTAGTCTTTAAGAATAACAACGGACGATGGTCCGTTTCAATTATAAACTCGGACATAAGTAGATATCTCGAAAATGCGTTTACAGCAAAAATGATAGCGAGGCACTCTCGCTCGATAATTGCATAGCGGCATTCCCTATCTAGCAACTTGCGGCTGGCGTATAGACATGGCCGCAAAGTATCGTCTCGTTCCTGTAATAACACAGCTCCCAATCCTTTGTCCGACGCATCAGTGCGGACAATAAATATTTGGTTTATATCTGGTAGTATGAGAATGGGGGAAGTGGAAAACAATTGTTGAACGGTACGAAGTGTACCAGCACATTCGGTTGTCCATTTCACTTTATTAGGAAAATTCTTTCTTGTGAGGTCCGACAACGGAGCTGTAAGCGAAGAAAAATTTGGAATGAATTTCCTATAATAGTTAAGAAAGCCCAATAAACTACGAACTTCTTTCTTAGTTCGAGGAGGTTGGAGCTTTAAGATGGTAGTTATCTTCTTGTCATCAGGAGTCTGAACGCCGTGGGCAATTGTATGGCCCAGAAAATTAATTTCATTATATCCTAAAAACACCTTACTGGGTTTCGCCGTAAGGCCAGCTCGACGAAGAGCAATAAAAACTTGTCGTAGGGCTGCGATGTGGCCCGACCAATCGGTGTCATAAATACAAATGTCGTCAAAATACGACAATACGGAATTCATACCCTGGAGTAATATTGTCATCATACGGGCAAAAGTAGCAGTGGCTGTAACTAACCCGAAAGGCATATAGCGCCACTGCATAAGACCCAACGGAGTCTGAAAAGCGGTATATTGCTTGCTATTCTCACCAAGCGGAATTTGCCAATAACCTTTGGAAAGATCAATTTTAGAAAAAAATTGTTGCCCTCGCTAACCGAGCAAAAAGATTCTCCTGGTTGGGAATCGGTTCAGCGTCATATATCGTAACCTCATTAAGTTTACGATAATCAATACAAAAACGCACGGTATCATCTTTTTTTTTCACTAAGACGATGGGTGAGTTATATGGGCTCGTCGATCGCTCTATCACTCCCAGGTGAAACATGTTACGTACCTCGGTTATTATAGTCTCTTGTGCGTGCAGCGGACGCGGATATGGTTTAACAAAGACGGGTATATCCGTCTTTAATCTTATAACATGCTGTACCAAAGAAGTATTACCTGGTAGATCAGTAAAGACTGTAGTAAACTCGTTAAGCAAATCTGTTAAATCTTGTCTTTGCGATTCAGATAAATCTGGATTTATATTCACATCCGAAGTGTTTTCAGAAGATCGAAGTGCGGGGATTGAATTCTCAATCTTAATAGGATCATCATCGTCAACTGAAACTAAGGCCGCATTGGCCTGAGCAACCACATTTCGGCGATTATTCTGTCGATTATCATCGTCGGACAGGTACTGCTTTAACATATTTATATGGAAGACTTTGTCCTGTCCTCGAATCTTGATAAGATAATTTACTCGAGAAAGTCTCTTTAGAACTTTAAAAGGTCCCTTCCATGTAAGAAGGAGTTTATTTTTCGTTTCCGGAAGGAGAACAAGAGTTTGGTCTCCGACGGTCAAGGTTCGCAATCGGCTACCTTGATCACGATATTGTTTATAAAGACTAGCATGCGCAGCTGAAGATTTTTGTGCGAGCTGACATGCGTTAAGAATTCGATGGCGCAAGTCTACAACGTATTGATATGCAGACCGCGTATCGTTGTCGTCGGTGTCTGATCCGGCGAATAAATCATGGAGTATGGCCATTGGACCACGCGGCTTACGACCATACAATAATTCAAAGGGGGAAAAACCCGTCGATGCGTTCGGTAGTTCTCGGTATGCAAAAAGAATAGCGGGGAGTTGTCGATCCCAATCACTCGGTTTGTCGGCGGAAACTCGCGCAAGCATACTTTTCATGGTAGCATTCCACCGTTCACAGCAGCCATTAGACTGTGGGTGATATGGAGATGTCAATCTTTGTTTAATCCCGACCAACTCCAAGACTTTCTTAAAAAGCTCAGAGGTAAACTGTGGACCTCTGTCCGATAAAATTTCAACCGGAAACCCAAGACGCGAAAAAATAGTAATAAGGGCTTCAGCGACATGATCAGCTGAAATGTCTTTTAGCGGAATGGCCTCTGGCCAACGGGTTGCGTAGTCAATGACAGAAAGTATAAAACGATGTCCTCTGTCTGACTTGTGTAGAGGACCAACTATATCTACGGCAACGCGTTCAAATGGTCTGGATACCATTGGCATCTCCTGCAGAGGAGCTCGCGATGCTCTTCCTTTAGGAGTACGTCTCTGACATACGTCACATGTTGATACGAACCGGTTTACATCTGCGTAAATACTGGGCCAAAAAAATTGCGATAGTATTCGAGACTTAGTTCTGGCCTTTCCCTGGTGACCCGCCAAGGAAGTGTCATGCGCGAGACGAATAATGTCGCGACGAAATGATCTCGGTACTACAAGTTGCATAACGGTTTCTCGCTTATTCTGAAAATTACGATATAATAAGTCATCTTTAATAACAAACTTAGAGGTATCCGGTGCGGTAGGATCAACCTTAGCAAAGAAATGTTTCAATGTGGGATCTGAATGTTGCTCATCATGAAATGCACTAGACGTTATGTTCACTTCAATAGTAGGATTACTCAATGGACTGTCTGCTCGTCGACTCGATTGTAGGCGTGTTGTCGCACAAGCAACACTCTCATCCTCAGTCCAAATTTCCAAGTTACCGATAGGAAACTTATTTACTTGAGGTACATTACCTATGATTATATCAGCCACTGGATTAGGCAGTACACATGCAGTAACAATACCTGTGAGAAAAGGTGTATCAATATAAACTTCTGCAAGACGGAATCGCTCTACAGATCCGCCAAAAGTAATACAAGTTACCTCCTTGTCCAAAAATTGTGTTGGACGGACTAGTGACTGTCGAACGCCGATAGTCGTGCATCCGGAGTCACGTAGAACAGAAGCGCGAATCGCGTTCACGCGGCCCTGGTAAAATGTTAATTCCCCCAGTTCATGTAGGGCGGACATGACTGGAATACTCTTTGATTGCGATGAAGATCCAGAATGACCGTCAGTCTCATAAAGTGTAGGTTTAACCGAGCAGGCATTTGCGGATTCCAATTTCACGTTACAAAATCTCTGTATGTGGCCTACCCTATTACACTTATAACATATAGTACGATTAGGATCGTTTCCACGATAGGGAAGACTCTGCGGTCTATTATAATTATGATTATCATCAAAATGCACTCGTCGCGGCGGTCCCTGAGGCCGATTATATTGTTGGCCTGGATAGTTGCCACGATAATATGGGCGAGGCTCGTAAAAAGAATAAGTCTGATATCCTCGACGCGGCGATGCATTACCTCGATTCGGAAAATCTCTCTGTCTACAAAAAGGCGGCTCTGAATGAGAACGCGGATTTGGGGCCTGACGACGAGTCGGTCTTGAACGATCGTGTCCGGTTGGCGCTCCTTTGCTTACGTTGGCATAACACGGTGTTGTAGTTGAAGGCTTTGCCAAAGGACGATTTGGGTGGGCGGACGCGTATCGTTCGGCGCACGATGTGATTTCTTCAGAGGATGTCGGAGCCCTCTCTTTAAGGTGGGCGACTAATTCGGAATGACATGCCGTATAGATTTGGTCCTTCAAGACCAAATCGTAAAGTTGGGAATAATTTCCGGTAGTTACGTTGGCGAGCTCAATCCAGCGATCTAAATAATGTTTCAGCCGATTCACATAAGTTGAGAAATTTTCAGATGGCTCAGGTTTACATGAGCGAAATCTTTGATGGAAGCCATCCTCGGTATGCTGGAATCGCTTAAGCAGCGCTGTTTTAAGCTTGTCATAATCGTTGGCATCTTCTACTTTAAGGCTGTGAAATACCTCTAAAGCCTTACCTGTTAATAAATTGGACAGGCATGAACTGTACATCGCCCGCTGCCATCCGACACATTTAGCGTGTAACTCGAACCGATGTAAATATGCGTCGATCCGGTCGAGTTTTTCATTAAATGGTGGTAGTTTTGGTTTAGTAGCATAAGTATTGGTGGCAGTGGTGGGTGTTACAAGCGATTGTTGCTCTAACTTTTTCATTGCGAGTTCATGCTGTCTTTCCTTTTCTCTCTCTCTTTCTCTTTCCTTTTCTCTTTCTACTTCTTTTTCTCTTTCTCTTTCTCTTTCTTCTTTTTCTCTCTCTCTTGCTTCTTTTCGATCCTCGCGCTCTCGGTCTTGTTGTACGTGCCGTTCGCACCACGCGGCGCGTTCTTCCTCTGGTATGCCCAGAATTTTGGCAGATTCTAAGTATTTAAGAAACTCAGCCATGATATGTTAAAGTCTGTAAATAGTAAGTATCTACCTACTATTAAGGTATATCGCGGTATCAATTATATTATATGAACCGATATTGTCTGTTAATAGTAATTCAGTGTCTTATGTTAGCACTGCTTCGCGAAAAGAACGTTCTATCTCTCTCTCTGAAAATTACAGGCAGTATCACTTAAACTGCAAACACTTTATCTCTCTCTCTGAAAATTACAGGCAGTATCACTTAAACTGCAAAAACTTTATCTCTCTCTCTCTCTATGAATTCTAGTAAGGCAGTGCCGTCTATCCGTTGCTCCCACTGCAATAAAATACTATATTATATCGCCTTTACTGCGATAAATTAATGTCTTGAGTGATCACTCTCAAAATTTACGTCTCTCTCAACGCAACGAACCAGTGTCCTCTGTTATCACTGTGAAAAACGAATCGCTCTCTCAATGCGATGAATCAACAATATATCTCTCTCTCAACACGACAAATTTGAAATATCTCTGTGTTCTCAAAACACTCTCAAAAATCTCTCTCTTCTCAAAATGCGCACACGCAGTGTCTTCTGTTACCACTGCAAAATTATTCTCTCTAGATCTATCTTCAACGTGAAATTGTCACGTGAACCAAAAATTATTATATCTCTCTCTCACATATGTCAATACCAGATTACAATTCAACGTGGTTTTAGCACGTGAAACACCTCAGGCATATATTGCAAACATATCAATGTTAGTATAGTAGTTTAAAGTTTATAATAAGCAAAAAGAAATACAAAAAACAGGACGCTATACTGACAAGTAAAACGAACGAAAACAGACCCTACAAGTCCTAACTTATATTACAGATAGTTTAAGAAGAAAACAGGAGAGACATCTTCCTAAAGAAATGTGAGGAAGGAAAAGAACGCCACAATCTATACGAATAATGGATCCCTAATAGAACTATTCACAGAGAAGCAAATCCCCCCGATTTATTTTACATAGCCACCAAGGCCTCCAATATCCTTCGTAATGGCAAAGAAGATATGCTAACCTATGATCCCAACCAACCTCCCGCACTTAAACTAAACATATAGTAAATAGTAAAATGGCCTGGAACAACACACACAGAGCGGAAAGTACGTCGCCCTCCCCAAGACTGTTAGATAGATGGATCACTTATCTTTATTTTTGAGGAATTCTGATGTTAATATCCTCAATCCAAGCCGAAAACTTGTATTTCTGTCTGAGGTAGATCTGGAAGGTGAAAGGGTTCCCTCGCCGGTGTCCACGGGTCAATGGGATGTTGAGTTCATAAATGAAATTGAAATACAAAATATTAGATTAATACAAATTGTCTAACATCGATAATAAAAAGACCTGAAAACATAATATTACAAGAGTACAATATCAAATGATGGAATAAAAAAAATACAATAGGTTTCAAAATAATCTAACTAAGTGGCATGGCGTTATTAAAGTTCTTTTAAGGGTCCCTCTCCAGTGTTACGAGCTGGGTCCTCGAGTGTTACGAGTTCAAGGAAGGGTGTTACAGATGGGGATTACTGTGCTCGTGTTTTACGGGGATGGTTAATTATAAATTTACGTGTTCGACTGCATTTTTAATAAATATCGAGAGGTTTTAGAAATTACTCTGCCATACCATGCCACATACACTAATAACAATTTCGAGTACGTTATATCAAGGACCTTGTAGGGCCACAAATTTATTACTTAAAATTCCTAACAATTTCGTCTATCTTACATATTAAAAAGACAACATCAGCAGCATCAAATGAAAATACTATAATACATAACTAGAAGTCTCCTCTAGATTCTTACAAGATTAGAAAATCCATATCATTCTGACTCATTCACAGTTTACTTAGTAATTATTTATCTTCAGAAATATGATCTGCCTACTATCTCACAAATAATATTCTTATGTCTCAGACGACAAGGTTAACTCAGTTAATTACTTATAAAGGATCAAACCGTCAAGACACACTGACGTAGTTAAAATAGATCTAGATCTGCTCTAGGATGGGCTGGCAATCCCCAGCCTCATCCAGACACATCAATTACAATTTACAAATGTGTATATCAGTCACTCTTTCTAGATCTTAATTGCAAGTAAAACTTTATGGTCTTGCATTCCTTTGATCGCACTTCTACTGGAAAGTTAGGGTCAGATTCACATCATCTCGAATCATTTTGATGCCACTTACGATTGGTTCCCTGAAACGATTTCAGGGAACTGGAGAAAATAGCTGTGGATTATTTTCATTGTCTATCCAGGACATAGACATGACTTAACAGTCTGTTGGTTCTCTCTGGCTGAACCCCTAGCCGACGACCTTCGTAGCTGGAAACTCTACATGGAAGTGATTAAATCTCAAGATGGCTTCGGCCAAATCTTCTGCAAGTCCACGTGACTGCTCAAATTTGATTGGTGCATCCACTTCGAGCTCCGCTCGCAGCGCCAATAGATTCTATTAATAGTAACAGACAAAGTCACTAAACTATATCAAAACCCTTCGCAAAGTCTCTACACCCTAAACGTTTTATGTACGAATTTATTCACTCCTTATTCGCCCCGTCTTTCCCTGTTAAGGTACACCCAAACCACGGGGTCGAAAACTGCATCGTCACTGTTAATTTATCCATTCGTTCTATCCTGACCCACTTTCTTTCCATCTCTAAGAAAAGCGTTACAAAAACAAACTGTCCACGGGAATAGTTCAAGGACGTTTGCACTGGCTAAAATCAATGATGCCATGTAATAAACAATGCGTGACCTAGCACGGCAATTCAAATCCTAATCCTGACAAAGGGCACTACAGAAATTTTTCATTTCCGGATTTACCATGGACCAAATGGTGCAAAACTGCAAGATGCAGCTAAACCAGGACCCACAAAGCCCCCCTGCCCCCCCCCCCCCCCCGCCGAATAAATGAAAAATTAACGTACATGTACTTGCGTTTATACACGTTTTTTTTTTTTTTAAATGTATCAATGTATTTTATGGTTAATTTTTGTTTACATTTTGAATTCCATATACATTATATGGGGACACCAAACTCTTTAAGTGCTTAGGGCCTCTAAAGGTCTTAATACGGCCCACGAACAAGAATTTTTGGGAAATACGTTAATTATGCGAATCAGGGAACTGTTTTTGGAAAATTAATGTAGATCATTCTCTCTAAAAGAACTGAACGTATTGAAATTGTTCGTAAGCCATACATTATTGTAGGCATCGTATCTGTAGATGCAGATGCATTATGGCTGCTGCTCTATCTTCTAAAAAGAAAACCAAGCCGTGTGATTCACGAGGCATACTTTTAAACTAGAATCAGCCTTCTCTTCTAAAGATGGTTTATGCAGATTTGGAGTTACCTCGGAAAACTGACCATCAGAGCATTCAACTTGATTGTAATCAATGGTGTTTCTTTTTTTGTTTTATTACCATCAGAGCATTCAACTTGGTTGTAACCAGTGGGGTGGTTTTGAATACACAAGTTACTCTGCATAATCCAATAGCTACGTTTTTCTTCCCTTTTCTTCTTAACAAAGATCTGACTTTTGGGGAGATAGCGGTGACCAATGAGTCTGAAGACGAAAAAGAAAACACATTGAAATGTTTAAAAAAAAAAGGAAATATTTCCCCCTTGTTTGGTACAGATGTTAGGCGTTGCATGATAAAATATTCTGCTTATTTACATAATAATTTGTTGGTTTATTCTCATCGTGTTTGTCTTTGTGCTCTTGTTGATGTTATCAAACCATTTTTAGAAGGGAAAACTGACTCAAACGTGTATCAGTCAATTTAAAACAAGAATGTCACAATGATTCAGTTGATAGTGCCACAGTCCAGGGCGTTCGGGATGTTCATACTAAGCCCGGTCAGACACAGTCAGATGCTGGCAGACAAAAAGCGCACAACATAATTTCCTACATTTTCCTAGTAATTAATCCGGAAAGACCCTATTGTACTAAACCCGGTCAGACACAGTCAGATTCTGCCACTGGTGTACATTTTGCTGGCAGCAATTGACTGTGTGTGACCGGGCTTAGTATGATACTCCCCTGATTCGACTAAAACAAACAGTTAAAGATGCTTTGAACAGAAAGGTCGCTTAGAAAGATTTGAGCCCCCGAGGAGTGTAAAGGCTATAATGCGTCTTCTTTTTTTCAGAATTTTCTCGAAAACTGTATATTGGATTTATTTGAAATTCTGCATGGGCTCACATATCACGTCATGAAACCATGTGGAACTGGTTTTTTAATTGTTGGACTGCACCTAAATTTGAATTAATTTTGCTTCTTTTGCGCGTTGTGAAAAAAATCATAAGGAGACCGATTTATTAGAAGGCCATGTCTACAGATCAAAACTGTTGCAGATCTTTCAAATGTGAATTCACCCCGAACAGGAAAACGATGTGTGTACATTCCACACATATATCAAAGTACACCTTTTTTTGTACAAGGACACGGCAGGTTGACGTGACCTAGAGGCAAGAGATGCTCGTCTCTCATGCCGAAGGTGCCGGGGAAGATTTCCGGTCGGTGCAAACATGCTGGAATTTTTGGGGAATATTCCTGTCCCTGGCCGTATGGTAGGTAGGATCTAGCGCCTAGTCTTCTTGGATAATGAGGAGAAAGTGGGAAGGCCCGTGAGCACGTTTGAAATCGAGAAGAGCAGGCCTAACAATGCCGCTGCTCGGGCAAAATTAAAAAACAAAACACCTATCACAAAAACACAAAAAAACAACAACAAGAATAAGAAGATGTAAGTGAGGTGCAAATGCCAAGAGCAGCGAAGTTTCTAGCATGATGTCCTAAAACTACAATATTATACTTTTTTGTAACACATGTAAGTGTTTGGCACAGGTTAGTACTGTAGAGATGGGTTTCTCATTAGTTAGGTCTACTTTTGTGGGGGGGGGGGGGGGGGGGGGGGGGGAGGTCAAAACGCAAATAACCAAACTAAAACTCAAATTATAGTCCAACAAGTAAAAAACTCAGTTCCAGTAGATTTAATGTAACACATGAGCCCATCCAAAATTTGAAATAAAGCCAATGGCCAGTTTTCGAGCACGTCGATGTTGATCCCGCCCGCTCATTCAAAAGGAAAAGAGGCGCTATAGTGGGACTTGTTGTGCTGAAGTCGTGTCTTAAGTTTCGTGTTCATGTCATGTTAGGGGCGTAATAGCACTGAGCAATATAAAACCTTTACAGTGCTGCCAACAGTGGTCAAGCTTCTCATTCGGCATTCATTTGGCGACAATCTCCATCACTGAGAGTATCGACCATTCTTTAACGCTAGTAATACAGTGTAGTATGAAAATCCCCTGGAGTTCACTGGCACGCTTTTCAGAAATGATCCGTCATTTTTCATTTATTATGTTTTAGAGATAGAATATTATTATTTACAACACAGATGATGAAGCATTCTGTCAAGATAGAATACCAAATATATGTATTTTGTGTTCTTTCAAATATTTGATTTTGACAATCATTACAATTATATCATTAATGCACGCATTATAGAATATGACACCATTATTATTAGGTTTATTTCTTGTGACAACTGCTCTCCTGACCACTGCAAAAGCAGAGATTGAAAGTAAAGGCAGTCTTCAATGATATAGGACTGCTGTTCATCTTACGACAATGTACAGCCCTGAATGTATCAAGATGCTGCGCTCACGCATTCTTCTGCGCCAGTATCAACATTCTTTAATTGATTTGCTCATTTATTATTTTTTAGTGTAAATAATGCTTGAAAATTGAACATTCCCTTTGAACACATAGATTACGAAATAGTCTATCAACTCCCAAGACACCCATGTGCGTTTTTCAATATTGTTTATACGTGTAATACCTTTGTATAATATGTTTTAAGACATTAATCATTGTAAAAATACCATATTGAGCAGTGAAGTTTCTCTAAAATCCATCACCCATTATTGTTTCGTTTTATTGATGTTTTCTTTTCTTCAGCTAAAGGGGAGAGAGGGAATGAGAGAGAGAGAGAGAGAGAGAGAGAGAGAGAGAGAGAGAGAGAGAGAGAGAGAGAGAGAGAGAGAGAGAGAGAGAGAGAGAGAGAGAGAGAGAGAGAGACAGAGAGAGAGAGAAAGAGAGAGAAACGTTCGCAATTCCATAGAGCAAGCTTATTCCGTCAGTCTACATTGAAAAAAATACCAAAAAATCCCATTCTGAAGAACAGACTCCAAAACTATTTAACGGATTCTTCCGAAATTCTCCATGATGAAGCGGAATTTCGTTGCCAGTGCTTATGGCTGTGTAAGAGCATACACTTCGAGGCGACCGAAGAAATAATCTGCAAAATGCGCAGACAATTCGTTGAGTGTATGACGTAGAGGTGGGTAAATACAAAACCCATACGACGTAAAGGCGAATACACACCTTTGCTGTAGGACGTAGGGATGATCAGCCAGTATCACTGTTCACCGATTTCTCTCATGTTTTAAGCCCAGTTTGTACCTTTCTGGTGTATTTGTACGAGTCGATGTCGTGGGGGTATTTGCCACCTTGTTGTATGCTATATATTGTGGATTTTGAGGTTTTGTCATGAAACGGTTCTCTCGCTCCTAATTTCATTATGTTTAAGTGTCATTCCCGTTGGTTCAAAACTTGTTGAGGCATGTGTTTTGTGACATAATATTGTTCTCTGGATTTACACAGTTCTTCAAAGTTTCAATCCTCATTTTCTCGGAAAGACGAAATTGCACATACAACAACACGGAAAATATCCAACGCTATTATTATTTGTTATGCATTCCAGGCTTTGTTCAGTTTGATACACTTTATAGAGTTATATGAAACTTTTTCCTTTCTCAGTAAACATGCCATAATCTATTCACCGCCTGCCCTACCAGTGCACCGGCCTTACACAAGGCATTCGCCTGCTGGCGTGGACCTGACCCTTTCATCGAGTGTTGAACTAACCTGTGCTACCCTACGCGTACTTTATAATTTGCCAGTGATATTTGGTTGATATCTTCTATTTATTAATCTTAAATTTCAACAAAATCAGGGGATAATTAAAAATGTATAAATAAGTTAATTATTTATTGTTTATAGAACATAAAATTGTAATGATCCATCCACCCATCTCTCTCATCGCAAAGATTGCTTCCTATTTCTCTTTCACTCGTTCTCTTCGAAATTTTGTATTGTTTATATAAATATAAATTCTCTTTCTTATTTCCTTTCTCGCTCTCCCTGCCCCCTCCCTCCTATCTCTCTCTCTCTCTCTCTCTCTCTCTCTCTCTTATTTCTCTTTCTCTCTTCATCTCTCTCTCTCTCTCTCTCATCGTCTCTCTCTTTCTCTCATTGTCTTTCTGTCTCTCATCCTCCTGCTTTTTTTCTCTCTCACCCTCTCTCTTTCGTTCTCTCTTATTCTCTCTCTCTCTCTCTTTCTTTCTCTCTCTCTCTCTCTCTCTCGCTCGCTCTTTGTCTCTCCTCTCTGTTTCACGTGAATATGCATTATACACATTTACATGCACAGCTATAACAAAAATGCAGCTATTGATCAAGACACAAGAGTTCAGTGCTGTTTTAAGTTGTCTTGGAATGCTTTATGACCAGGGTGGTTTATGACAGAGTTCACATCAGAGCAGAGAGTCAGTAAATAATTGTCTGTATCCATGGCAACTTTGGGAGGACATTCATATGCTTTTTGTATGGACCCAGAGTTTTATTTCGATGAGATTTGCAAAGTGATGAAGTCGTAGGAATCGTTCACGTGTGATGTTTTGGAGAAAATCTGTGGGTGCCTCTTTACAAGTTTGAACTGCATACATTCTGTCCAATTGGCACTTTTCCCTCCGTCTGATGGTCGTGTTGAGAAAACCCCCATTGTGGAAAAGTAAAAGTAAAAGTATCAGTCCTGGGTGTGGTCAGTGAGTAGGAAACTACTTTTGCAACCAACTGGTCCGTTGTCTCTCAGTCTCGCCATAATTATCTGCATCTGATCGTCTTGGGTTTGAGGCCTGTTTCACGTTTAAGTCATGCAGCCTTGTGGTCGTCAATGGCTGGTTCACCTTTGCGAAAAAAAAAAAAAGAGAACAACCGAAAAAAACATGTTCAAAGTCGTCATGTGGAATAAGGCCTTCCATTAATATAGACCATGCCCCCCCCCCCTCCCCAAATATAAATCATGATAAAGTGAAAGCTTCAGTGCCCCTCAGTTAATCTTGATATAGATCTGTTCACCCTCACGTCATACAGCAAACTTGTGCATTCGTCCCTATTGGTACAGGTGTTGTCCTCACTCGCCTGGACGTAAACACAGTCGAGGAATTGAACAGATAACTCGCTCAAGGGTTTGGGTGATATTATGTTAGGAACGCTTTGCTGGCGCCCCGGTCCACACAGAAGTCGGAAGGACGATTCAAATATTGGGAGAGGGCCAGAATAGTAGAACAGAATGATTGTGTAAATTATTAGTAATATCTTTTATTCAGTCTCACTGCCGCATGGCTGTTGATTTATTGTAGATACTTGTAAGATCTTGAATAAAGTGATGGATAAAACATTTACAGCAAAAAACAAATTTTAGCTCTTATTCTGCCTTGAGTTTTTCTTTAGTACAGTCCATGTACATTTGTCTGTAGGTCCGTCCGTCCGTCTGGTCTGTCTGTCTGTCTTGTCTGTCTGTTCAAACAGCGATAAGCCCCACATAAATCAATATCGCCATTGATAGTTATCATCACAGTCAACTTCATTAATCTATTTCAAACAGAGGTAAGAACATCAATCTTCAACTGAAGTTAGTTCAAACTGTTGCCAATGACAACTATCTCAGAAAACATTAACTTCTGAAAAAACACCACTGCGGTTTAAAAAGAAAGAAAAAAAGGAAAGAAAGAATAACAAGAATAGCACAACTATTACCACTTTAATTTCCGCCTCTCATGCCAAGCTGCCGGACCGTATACTGGATCATGGAGCCACCGCAAATTCTGTGAAACCAATCTTGACCTGTGGATCTTCCAATGAGTATAGGTTTCTGGCTATTTCCTTGGCAAGTTTGCTGGACATGGTCAGTTACACACGGCAGTTTCCTAGTGGAATACTTAGTTTTTTGGGACCACTGAGTATCAGTTTACAGATGGCCGAGGCTCCTTGGTCAGATTCTCATTGTCCTTGGTCCAGCCCGGCTCTTTCGTTCTGCAGTGACGCACATGTGTTTGGGGTTGCAGCAAAACTCTGAAATTTTTCAACATAATTATTCTTTAGCTTCAAAATTCTATATCTCTTCACTCAGTCATCCGATTGAAAAAAACTGACAACTGCTATAAAAGTTTAAAGTGTTCTCTTTATGGGTGTAACAAAGCTATAAAAAAATCCACAGTCATAAACCATCAATAATGCGCTTCCAAACCGTTTCATAAAATACCTACTAAAAAGTGAAAATAAAGTTTATAAAATTCATTGTGTTTCTGCCAAAGCATAGACAGATTAAAAATGTATATCCCCAAAAAGTTCAAACACTATACTTTACTACACAGTTTATTAGGTGTTATTAATATTTTTTTAGTTATGGCCTCACCTGTACACACAACATCAGCCAAATGGGGTACACGGCTTTATAACATACGATATAAATCAAGAAACAAGATAAGAACGTAGCTTAAGTGTGGATAAAAAATTCCTGACAAATCAATAACAGCAAAACAAAGACCAAGACTTTCGTTGAAAAAGCGCACACAAAATGCTCATTGCCTACAATTGTTATACTGTTGTCAGGTACACTAAAGATATGATTGATAGTATCTAGTATCTCTGACTAGACGGCTCGCACTGAACTCTTTAAACATTGTACGTGAAATTCTTTAGGGCAGATAACAATCACATTTTCACCCAAGCCATCAGTTTTGTATAAGATCTTAAGAAAAGGTCATTAAAACTGAGGGTCAACACGGGTCAGACACCCAAACTAAATGTCCTCCTGTAATGAAAGTGGAAACTGTGGTATACAATGTTATGTTTACCAACCCGACTGGTAGGCTGTTTTATGGAATTGTTGGCTCAACCATGACCACTCTCTTACCTGCCTGGTAGCAGGCCTATGTCCTGGGGACAGCTTGTAGGTCGTCATGATCCATAATTTCTCTTCCTTGGCGGCACGCATTACTAAAATTTACAATATACTTCAGACTACGATTGCACTTGTCTTGGTCTAATGGGTCTTGGGTAAAACTACTAAACAAAAATCACTTTCATTTTAGCGTTTAATTCTGTTGCAACAGAGGATTAGAAATAAAGGTACTTGGTGTTCAAGTCAATTCAAATGAACGGAGCTCTGCCATCCACGTGTTAGTTAAGGGAAAGTCCACTGTTTTCTTTCTTTTTTCTTTTCAGAAAAGAAGTTTGGTGGTTGCCCCCAAACCAAAGCCAGTCTAAGTCATGGAGGTACTAATAATTATGTTATTAATAGCTCCATGGTCTAAATCGAAAAGATCGGGAAGGAAGTTTAAGCAGGGCATGCTGCGCGCGCCTAAGGGAATCCCCAGCCGGTGGGGAACCGAGGCAGAAATAAACATGCGTGACGTCAGAAGTGTCTGAAGTATACTGTAAATTTTAGTAATGCTGGCGGCACAGCATCGTGTTTACAGCAACATAATTATGTTATAAGAGACATAGCCTTGTCCTTAGTAAGCCTGTTCCATTCATTATCAATATAATTTAAGAAACAACCTACCGCAAAAAGTGAGATTTTGGTAGCCATCTTGAAGTTTTGTTTGTCTCCAAAACATTTAATATGTTGAAGATTTATTCTTTGGATTATCACAATTACATATTTTGAGACGTAAATTGCATTTGAGGCAGTTAATTTTATATGCAACATATGTTGGGTAGCCCATTTCCAATATGTGTCGGCCATCATGAATTCTGGGCCCCATTTTGAAAATTTTTCGTGGCCAATACGTTTTTCTTAAAATGCCCTTTACGGACAACATTTATGCCAAGTTTCATTCTTCTACCATTTTTTGAACGATTGTATCCAAAATAATATAGTCTTATCAAGCCCACCAAGAAGGCCAATATAGTGGCCTCCCGCAGGACGAGGGTTAACAGTGCGCAAAGACATGCGTTCTTTTCCACAAGTCTGACTTTGCAACTGAAATAACACGCGATAGCTATTCCCATTTGACTGGGAAGTTTGCCTCTGCAATGCCAAGAGTTAAAAAATGAGAATGATAATATACAGTGTGTTAATTTCAGAAATTTATGAAAATCTATGTGGGTGTCTCGCTGAATTTTGTGGGAGGCCCTATGCATCTCGGTATAGAATTGTGCTAACCTAAGCGTTCTGCACTGATTCCTTTCTGTCTGAAGTGTTGCTTTCCTGCTGCCGTTCGTACAATTGGACAACTACGAAAAGATATTTTCAAACTTGTGTCATGCATGAGGGGATCATTTCCGCACCGATTCGCGTTTTCAATTTCATACAGTTTACTTTCAGACTAGAGACGATCCTGTGTTTTATACGAAATATTTCTTCCATGACTTTGTCCCGCGAGACAGGCTGACTAAGTAGGGCCTACGGTTTCACTGGATACATTGCTCCTCTTGAATACCCACAACCTGTAATCAGTGCGTCACTAATTATAATCCAGAAATGTAGTCGAGTATTTCTGAACTTTTTTTTTTGTTGCACGCCCCAATTCAATAAAAAAAAAAAAAAGCACTATGCCATGATCGGACAAAGACAGTATACACTATCTTATTATTAAAAAAAATAGTGGCGGGAGTAATTCATTGTGGTGCTTATGCAAAAACAAAAAAGTATATATTCCAGTATGTATACATTCAAAAGACTATAATTATCTGTACAGTTAAGTTTAAAATATATTATGAAATTCAGGTTTGTAATAATCTCTAGGCCTCAGTCTGAAGTCTCAAGCCCTTCAGCAATATTGCCACGCACCACCGTCGAGCGGGCGTGTGTCCCACCTTGAGAAACCTGATTTACCCCTTCCACAAGATGGTTACGAACAGGTTGTTGGGTGAATCTATAAAGTGGTCCAGAGTACAAGCTGTACTGTGGGCATTGGCGCGCAACATTGTGGAAAACTATGAATAATTTTTCTAGCCTCTGGCGTTTGCAGTCTTTGTTATAGTCCGAGGATCACTGTTCTGAGCATTTACATCTTACGCCAAGCCTTCGTGATGCACCAACAATTTAAATATAGAAAGCTGAAGTGGGCGAATGCTAAGGTGTCGCCCTTTAATTTAATGTTCATCTCGGCGGTGTGAAGACGGTAAAAAAAGTGCTGATAAAAAAGTGTTAAATTAAGAAATTTGTTAATCTTATTATAGAAAATTAGCGGTCGGATCCGGGATTATTTCATTGTGGTGCAATTTTGAGGTATTTCGTGCTTGATGCTACAGCCGAAGTAACAGTTTCAAAAATTGTAAAATTAATTTTCTCAAGTGCCAACTGCAGGGTTGCCAACTTAGCGACTTTGTAGCTACATCTGTATCTTTTAACAATTTTCTATCGACATTTTGGAGCGATTTGCGACATAGCCTGGCGATATTTAAAATTCTGGGTTGGCAACCCTGTCCAACTGATCTAACGCAATCTCTTTGGTACCGACCTACTGTATAGATTCAATTTTCTGGCACTTTTTTTTCTGTAAAAGTGTAAAATACAAAGATCTATCTTTGTGCCCCCTTTGAAAAGCCCACCGCACCGAGAGGCGTGATTCCTAGTGGACAGATTTTTTTTCCGTAGCAGCTTTAGAAAATTCAGGATCGGGGCAGCAGCAGACTATCAACTTCATCCCCAAACATAGGTCATCGGCTGAGGGATTTTTCGTCCGGTCGAACACTGGAATGAGTGCTGCAATCTCTGGGCTGTGCGCGATATAACTCTGAACGTCACCGAAAATCCTTGGGATGTGTTGGAGCTGTCCTGAGTTTTGTGGGTGTGTTGCTGCCCCGCTCCTGAATTTGCTAAAGCTCGTACGAAGAAAAATCACGCCACCGGGAGACAGTATCTAGCAAGCAACGACTTAGTGCGTAGTGCTCTGCCGCGAGTGAGTTCGAGCAACAGAGAGGTAGAGAGAAGGGTAGGGGGGCATAAGTTTATTCCCGGTAATGCCGGGTAGGTCCTATAATAGAAACAAAAATTAAACAGACATACCTGTCAGTACTGGGTGTAGATCATTGCCATAGTACCTTATTGATTTGTTTTTCATACCGTTACCTTGCAATTATAGAAACAAGCAAGCTTGGGTAGATACGAAGTTAATGGAAATAAACCAGTTACAGATTTATTTCGAGCATACCCACGTACTTAGCCAGTATAACAATAGATATACAATAAATAGACAATAAATAAATGAAAAATATAAATAAATACGCGTATAAAATAAAATGGCGCAGATGTTAATTAGTTTCAGCTATTACATAATTTCAGACTGTCTACGTTAGGATCCCGTTTTGATGAAGCGAATGACTTTTCTATCGTAACGTTGTGCATTGTCTTAGCATTTGTTTTAAACATTGTGTTGAGTGCCCTCAAGCCAGTGCACTTTTTTTCTTCGTTTTTGTATTAATTTATTGTTCTTGTTTTCTCTTTATAATAGATTTTAGACTTTGTTTAATTCTTTGTGCAAAGTGACAGTCGGGATACATAAAAGATGACGGGAGTCCCTCTTGGCCGCAAGCAGATGACCGTACTGATACTTTGCATGGTGGCGGTGTCATGCTGGATGTACTTACACCTGGATGTCACGTAAGTTAGGGATCCTCATTAGAGTTCATGAAAGCTGGCATTATTATACTGACCTTTCAAACGGATACGTAAGTGGGCGCACACATGGGATTTTGCTGCGTTGCAGTCGCGTCGCAGCAGCATCGCATTTTGATTTTTACATATAGGCGAGAGAATGGAGATGTACACATAATTATGCGAGACACTGGCAAGATGCAGTCATCGGGAACATGAAACCAAGGCACAACTGCATCATGATAGCAAGTCCCCAATTGTGTGAGTCTAGCCTTAGGACGAACATCTTGACTTAACGTTGTAATGATCTTGTGGCAGACTTGGTGTGAATAGAGTTAGTGCGCTGTCATTCATTCATTGTTGTTTTTATCATGAGAGCCTGGGAGTTCATGAAAGCGAACGATTGACACAGAGTGAATTCGTTGTTTTCTTTCGTAATCTCTCACGTGTGTAGGTTTTTTGTTTCTAACATAATTATTCAATCATCCATGGTCCAGCAAACAAGCTCATGCTGTTGTACTGGCTTAAACACACACACAAAAAGGAGAAGACGTTGATATTGGGTATACAGTATCTATAAAACGAGCACAAAATGATGTATTTCACCATTTAATGTACCAAGTTTGGGAAAATGAGGAGCAATACCATTCGCATTACAAATAATTTCTTCTCCAGTTTCTTTCCAGTGAGCATTTACAAAGTTTCTGTTGCTGTAACGTGGATTGGCTGTATCATAAATCGGGCTTCTCTTTTGCACGGCTTCAAACAAGCGTTCGGTGTCCACGATGAAACAATGGGGTGTATGGGGAAAAAAACAACCACACCCTTATTGTGACGTCAGAACACGAGACAAAGCCAACACAATTTTATTGCAGCATTAAAAAAAAAAAAACCATTCACTCATAAAACCACACAAGATACCACGAGAGCCATGAATCTAAAATGAGACGAACCCACCCTGTCTGACGCATTCTTTCATAACTATTATTTTTGGTACAGTTCATTAAAATTTTATGAACGTAAAAGGAATGAATGAAAATGTACTCTGTTCACATTCTTAGTAAGTGGTGTGCCCACAGCATCCGCCCTGCTCCGCTAGTTTTAGGGGAAATAACGTATAGAAAAGAAAAACACTCTTTGGCTCTGTGTAGTTCCCCACAGCTTTCTCAAACCAAGTTCAAAGAGAGAAGAAAAAACAAAGGAAACGCAAAGTACTTTCAGCATTTCAATATAAACTGCCCGCTGTCGAGGAAATTTATTGCTGCCTACCTGAACAGCATTTCTATATATTGGATAAATGATGATCTTGACATCTGTTGAAACATTTGGTTAACGAATCCATGGGTTGACCAAGGTAACATTTCCCCTCTGATTGAGCTGAGACACATATCAGTATTATTGTACACCATCTGTTCACTCTTTGACTGTATGAGGTGTTAACGTACGGGCCGTGGTTTTCTTTTCAGTTACAGTTGGTCGATTGATGAATGAAATGATGAAGGACTCTGTCATGACAATTCTCTCACCCACCCAGTTTGTTTGTTTGTTTGTTTATTTGGGGGGGGGGGGGGGAGCATTGTAAAGAAACAATTGAATAAGTTTCAGGACTTTCTCTGAAATGAATAAGGTTTTGAAACTGGTAGTATTTAAATGGTTCTTTTTATGCCTCTAAAAGATTCTGTCTCTTAATGAAACCTGTTATGTGTGAACAGTCCAAGATGTCCGGATTACTTGTGTCACCGTGTTCTCCCATATTCCTTAAGGTCCAAAGAGAATTCCAGATTTCAGCCGCCGCTTACATGTTAATAGATAATGACTGGTGACATTTCTGAAGAAAAGAGACCGTCTTGCTGGAAAGACTTAGATTTCTTAGCAGTTTCAGTGCTCAAATTAAAAAATAGTGCGCTACATCAGTTCTGGGGTCTTCTCCCTGGATCTAATGCTAGTAAGGCATTCTGTTTTGTCTCAGTTTTAGCATGAGATGTGACTGTGAGGTGAAACAGGGCCGACCCCATTGGCGAGATTGAAACAAGTCTGTCTTATTAATTCGGGCGCGTTAAAACGGCCTTGAGTTGGCCGGGGGAAAGAAAGACTGCATGCGCCAAGAGAAAAAAGACTGAAAAAAAGATATAACGAATAAAAACGTGCTTCTTAGATTAACTAAATGCCATATTTGGAGCGATTTGATCGTTAAACCTCTACGAAATTTATCTGTTAGCATGATGCCTCCAACCTGTACTGTAGCCCAAGTGATGTAGAGATGTCCAGAGGGCTGCGCACAACAATTTCAAATCTTTACCTCTGGACATCTTTTCGTAAACATGCTGAGTGGTACATGCTACCCCAAGGCAATATATTCCCCATTGCTAAGACAACCACTTGCAATTTGGTTGCCTGTAAGCAACCTTTATACCCACCCGGAGGTTAGGTGTGTTTTTCCTTTTCACGGGTACAGGGCCATGAGGGTAAAAAGTTTCACAATTCTTTTGTTCAGGGGAACTGTTCATTTATGAACATATTTTAACTCAGAATAATTATACACTACGTCATCTCTTTTCCTCTTTTATCCTGGATTTGAATAATAATGAGTAGATTTGGCTAATTTGTTCCAAGGCATTACTAGATAATACATATTGTATCTTTCATAGATCAATAATAGCTGAAATGAAAAAACCAAAAAAAAAAAAACCAAAAAAAAAAACAACTGACAACCGAAAAATAAAAATTATTGTCTTTTAGTAGGGGAGGCAACTTGCTCTATCTCTTCAAATAAGGGTTGAACCTTGCACTAAAATATATACTCTTGTTTGTTGTATTTTCATTTAAAGTGATCCCCTGGGCGTAAGAAACTGCCGGATATATTTGGCTAAAGGGTGGTATTACGTATGTAGACGCCATTTTGTCCTCAATTCTATTTAGATAATATAGCTCAATTTTAACGGGGGTGGCGTAAGAAAATATTCACTACTTTCTTGGTTTTCTACCAAAAGCTTTGATACTCTACACACTTACTCTCAGATAGACAGGCCAAGAATTAAAAGCTTCAAATGTATTATTTGTTCATTATTCTGCATATCATGGGTCAAGAACTCTGTACACATCAAAAAATTTGAAAATTCCGAATAAATCATTTCGGATCCATGTTTATAGTGACTAATATGGTACTATCTAAATGTTTTTACCACAGATGTCTTAGCAAGAGGCTACAAACATTTTTTAATTTGCTAATTGTAACATTAATCCCCCAAAAATATAAATTTAGAATTTCCAAAAGTCCTAACATTTTTTGTTTATAAGAATTATAGCACTCATTTATCAAGCTCCGCCATTCTGAGTACTAAGAACAACCAATACCACTGTAATAAATTTCTGTAGTTTTACCAATCTGTTACCAAAAATTTTCCCTTTGGATGCTCTCTGTGCTACTGTTACCTCTTAACAATAAATTGTTCTCAAACTGACGCAATATAGTTCGAGTGGGGCTTCTATGTAAGGCTATCTGAGCCTAGCGATTGGACGTATGGAAAATTTTATTACTGAATTAGGTTGTCAGATAGTTACTGATCTCGGTTCAGTTTGATGCCAAATGATGCCAGTCGAGTTTTTTTTATGAGAGGCCAAAATGTTTCGCTAGCATCAGTGACAATGCCTTCGTAAGCACCGATACTAGGTACCCACGGTACTGCAACACTAGCGATCCTTTGATGTTCTATCTTGTGACGTCACAATATCGATGCCGAATATCGATGATCCTGCACCCGATACTGTTCGATCTTGGGAAATATTGAATGAGGTACAATTCCAGCTGACAGGAGGGCGGTAAACAAACTGACCAACCTGCGGCGAGCTGGACGCTGAGATCAGTCGTCAAAGACCTCTTGAGACCAGGATTCACCACCAAATTCACTAAATTTAATTCGCAAGATGGTGGACCCTAGACATGCGTGAACAGGAAACTGTGAAGTCAACGAACGACGCAATCGTGGACAAACAGTTTCGCAGTGACTGTCCATCATGGCTGTTTTTGTACTGGCAGAAAATGGGGAGGGGTGGGGGGGGGGGGGAGAAAGGGAAGATAACTGGCCTTTTCATTTGATTGCTGCCATATTTTTTCGCAGAAGATCACAACAGCTACGTACATTGCAGACTGTATTACCTGCCTGTCGTACAGGGCTTCATCCTGTCCTCGTTAAGAGGTTTCTTTCCAGTAGAAATGCTATGCATCGCAAACTGGTGTGTAGCATAGCATTTGGTCAGATCTTTTCACTGGAACGACCTAAATGCCCCCCCCCCTCCCCCCTCCCAGTTTTCCAAGGCTTCAGCAGAAAACTGATAGTGCTATCGGTGTCAAAGTTATGTAACCACAATGAAACTGCATACGTGCAAGGGACAGATTTACCAGAGGGAGAAAACTAATTTCTTCAAATGCATTGCCTATCTTCTTGCGTTATTAACTGCAAATATTTGAAAGATCGTCCTTTTCCTTCATCGGTAGAACAGAAAAAAATGAAATTTTTGCATAGAGTGTAGAATATTGGGCAAAAGAGAGTTGTCATCTGAAGTTGTGAGAACACATTATTGTGCGATCGATTCACGGTAGGGCCAGGGATACACCTTCCACTCTTGAGCTAAATATTGAACCTGAATTCAACTGTGCACGCGTTTGTAACCTAACAGAGACTTTGTTCCCATTACAACTCACTCACTGTCGTCATCTCTCTTTGGTCAAATGGTGGAAATGCATTCTGCCAGCAAGCCAGTGTTGAAGCAAAGTGTGTAAGATTTCTACTGAAAATTTCACCATAGGATTTCAGATGTAGACATCCTTGCTGCCTGTTGACCCATGCCGCGACAAGTTTCTCCAAACAAAGTGTCTGACTTGATCACTTCAGCGGTGAAGGAACTTATCCTTCGTGATGAGAATGCTCGTATTCTGTATGTGGTTTTCGATCAGTGGTTCAAACTAAGTAGAAAGTCCTGCTGCATGTCCACCCCCTCCCCCATCCCATCCAGAGAGGACTCAATTATCTTTTTTATTAACACTGCGAAGAGCCGTCGCGTTCCCAGCAGACCCTTGTTCTCACCGTCCTTACGTACGAAGAACAAACCAGACGGATGACTATCAGCCAGGTGAGGTCTCTGTAGCATTCAGTTAATACACATCGCATTGTCATAGGCCCAGACCCACAACCAGTACAATTGGGAGGTGGAATTCAGCATACATCTATCAATCACGAGAAAGCTGGTGTTGTTGTGGTATATCACATGATTCAGGAAATCAGTGATGGGCATCATAACCTTAAAGTCAACTCAGGCGACACAGACGTACTGCCATATCTCTCTAACACTCTGCACCTAGAAATGCATAGAAGTCTGGTCAATATAGCATCTTTCATGAAAGTATTATTGCCAACCAGTAATGTCATGTCCGTTAATATTGTTTGTCAGCATCCCTGAAGCCATCATGCTGAACATCTTTGCAATCCATGTCCTCACTGGACGGGACACTGTTTTCTCGTTTGCTGTCACTGGAAACTCTACAGTTCTTACCAAGTTAAAAATGTAATGTTCACTGTCTTCCAAGTGTTGGGAACACGTATTAAACAGAGGAAGAAATAATAGAATTCTGCTTCACTTCATAGCTTCGCTGCATCATCGGGCGGCGGGGACATTCTTGAGGAAAATGCATCTTTTCAGCACGAAAATTGCACCCAAGAGATATGTCACAATAAAGCTCTTCAGCTACTCACCATCTATGAACAGAGTCAGACACAATCTCTGGAAGTTCAGCATCAGGTGTTACCGTGGAAAGTTGCCGGTGGCTCATTTCCAAACTTCAACCCTCTGCACTGTGACGACATGGTCTGTGGAGATGCATCTGAGAGCATCAAATAGGCTTTTAGCCTGTTTAGCTGCAGTTGCAAAACGAGCTGCAGCACAAGCTAATGTACTGTCCTGTATTCAGTTGTGCAAACGAAAGGAGACAACTTCTATAGCACTCCTGTTAGGGATGTGCCAGCTGAGACGAATCCACCTGAAGACCACTAAAAACCAGTTTCCTAACTCATCGGTGAATTGGATGTGACTCACCTAAAATGAGAATTATCCCATCCCATTGAAGTTACTATGGTTAAAGTAATGGGGCAGTGGTGAAACAGTGATGACATGAAAGAAGATCATTAATGACCTGAATTACACATCTATTGATACGGTGGTGATCAGTTTGTAGGTGCCTTTGGAGACTAAATGCATCGCGTCACCCCTCACCCACCCAACAATGGTTTTGTTCGAATTAAGATTAAACAATTGGCACCATGTGTGTATGTCTATTTTTATATGCTCCTATTTGTTTTTATAAACTCGATTATTTCCAACTGTAAAAAATAAAAAAAACCCACTGTGGAAGTTGTTCTCAATTGTAATGTGAAGGACACCGGACCTTTTCAATGGCGGCTATCTTGGAGTTTGTCATTTATTGAAAAACGTTCAAATTCTCTCAGGTGGCATCTATCGGATCTAGAACAGGAATTTAATTTTCATTCAAAACCAGCAGGAAACTTTCAACATACACCCAGTTACGAAACAGGGTATACTTAGGCCACGCTAAGACTGATAGTTTGTTGGAGGTTGTCTGCAGATCGCACTGGACAGCACAGAGGGGGTGGTTATTTGACTTGTTTCTCAAGCCCTAACATATTGTTTCCACAGCATATTCCGATATAATTCAAAATGCATGAACCTGGCTTGAACTGCAGTGATGAAACAACTAACTCTTGCTAGCAATGTTGTATACATATCTCAGCATCAACAACAGACGTAACGTACTATTACTAATATTTCTCAATATGTGAAGCAGTTCAGAGCGGATCCTCCAAATAGACGTATTGCTGTAACTGCTATTATTAATAATTTGATCTTCAAAGTGTTGCATTATGTTTTTCAAAAACTTCTATGGGTACTTGTCTATGATAATAGGCAGTAAAGTTCAACCTTAGCCACCCGGTATATTTTATAATATTTTTTTAAAAATAGACTCCCAATGTTTAGCGATATAAGGGGTATAGTTTTGATTTTGTCCAATAGATTTCTTGTAATAAACACAAATCAGTACGAATAACGTTCATGTGGTAGGAAATTGAATTCTTTTTAATTTGATGTATATTAAGCATGGGTATATCTCTGATATTTGGCTTGGTACAACTTTATTACTGTCATTTTGGCTGAAAAGAGCGCTAATCTGTAACGTCACGTAGAGGGTGTTTTTGAGGAATTTCTTAGCATTGCCACCCTTTATCTCATTATATCCGGCATTTTCAGTAGCCCAGAGTGGTTCTCCTAACATTTATAGGAAAATCAGGAGTATATATTTTCGTGCAAGGTTCCCGGCCATTTGACGGCTTGGCCCCCCTACTATTTGGTCGCTACTTCGCCTTGGATCGGCTTGCCGCTCAAGGGTTTTTAAGGAAAAATAGAACAATCACCAGTTTGCCCAGCATAAATGTAAAAACCGCCTGGTGTTGGTGCCAGATTGGGACCATTAATGCGCAAGACCTTTTAGCATGTTACCACAGAATTATACATTGGGTGAACTAATTTAAACATGGAAGCGTTTTTTGTTTTTTTTTCTCCCCTGATTTTCTGATAGCAACGAACATAAATAGTTTTTCACCATATATAGAATAAATATATAGGAGAAAGAGGCCATGGGGTCACAGCTTATCACCCAATCTGAACATGCAAAAGAAAAAAAAACACAAAAAAAAAACAACAAAAAACCCCAAGTTGAATAGGACACAAACTGGTCAGGTAACTGCCTTTGGGCTGATTCATATCGCCAGATGTTGCCATGATTGGGATTTCCAACAGGGTAATGGATTGGTAGGGGAGTAGATATTCAGGCGGTGTCAGAGGGTCATAATAAATTAGAATACATTTTGCCGTGGGAGCTACTGTGCACGGACATTGCATTCTGGGTGCAAATACACTTTGCATCTGTTGCAAGATGTGTTCATGCTAGACGATACACAATGTAGTAAAAGAAAGGGTTATTGTGTAATTTGTCGCCAGCATAATTATCTTCTTGTACATGCGCAGAAACAGGGCCAGGAGCCCATAACTATTATACGTCTTAATCTGAATTTATATATGTGCAGAAACGGAAATGGCAACGGACACGTCAAAAACCGTTTAAGTAGTGAAATAGAGAGAACGTTTTCATGTGTAAAGAAACGCCGCTTCCGTACACATGGAGATATTCTGCCTTTTTATTACTTGATGGATTTTTGATATTTCCGTTTCTGCCCACATGAAAACCCAGCTTAACACGCAGCATCTCTACTTTCGTCTATCCATCTTCGGGCATAAAATGAAAAATCATTTTGTTGTAATTTCATAACAGAAAGGAAGACTTCTTTCCTTCTAAGGGCGCGCTTTGTCTAACATATAACCTCTATCCTTTCCACTCGTTGAGATGTGTTTTAGGTCTTTATTTTAGGAGGTTTCGCTGCTCTTGGCATTTACACCTCACTCATCTTGATTTTATTTTTCTTAGTCTTGTTTCTGTGTGTTTTTGTGGTAAAGTTTAGTTCATTCGAATTCTGCCCTGGCAGCGGCCTTCTTCGACGTTCAACTTCCACGGTATCTTTGACGTGCACATGGGCAGTCCGAGTTTTTCATCCTTATCCGAGAAGACTAGGTTCATGATCCTACCTGCCATAGGATCAGGGACAGGAATTTTCCCCCCAAAATAATTCCAACATGGCATGAGAGGCGAGCACCTTAGCTTTTGACCAACGTGTCCCCGCTCTTTGAGATAATTTTATGCTAGGCATAGACGTCACAATGGACCGATTGTGGGTGAAAACTTGACAGATTTCCCAGGTGGAATTTTTCCTTAAAAAAAAAAAAATCAGGCTTGGCGACCAATGAGATTGGCGATGGCCGCCTTTTCATGACTCACATAATCGCCTTTTTACGCTGTGACTAAGCAATCCGTTGTTGTTTCGTACATTCTTATTGTTGCACCAGTTGTTGTTTGGTGCCTTCGTGCTATGGCTGTTGATGTTGCTGTTTAGTGTGTTCGTGTAGTGGTTGCTGTTGTTGTCTTGTATGTTCCTGCCGTGGCTGTTGTTGTTTTTGCAGTTTCGTGTGTTCGTGACTTTTGCTTCGGTTGACCGTTTTTGTGTTTGTTCTTTGAGCTGTTGTAGTTACGTGTAATTGTGCTTTGGTTACTACTGTGTCTTTGCAGTTGTGCTTTGGTTGCTACTGCTGTTTTTTGCAATATTGTGCTTTGGTTGCTGCTGCTGTTTCTTGCAATATTGTGCTTCGGTTGTTCCTGCTGTTTCTTGCAATATTGTGCTTCGGTTGCTGCTGCTGTTTCTTGCAATATTGTGCTTTGGTTGCTGCTGCTGTTTCTTGCAATATTGTGCTTTGGTTGCTGCTGCTGTTTCTTGCAATATTGTGCTTCGGTTGCTGCTGCTGTTTCTTGCAATATTGTGCTTTGGTTGCTGCTGCTGTTTCTTGCAATATTGTGCTTCGGTTGTTACTACTGTGTCTTGCAATATTGTACTTTGGTTGTTACTGCTGTTTCCTGCAATATTGTGCTTCGGTTGTTCCTGCTGTTTCCTCCAATATTGTGCTTCGGTTGTTCCTGCTGTTTCCTGCAATATTGTGCTTCGGTTGTTACTGCTGTTTCCTGCAATATTGTGCTTCGGTTGTTACTGCTGTGTCTTGCAATATTGTGCTTCGGTTGTTACTGCTGTTTCTTGCAATATTGTGCTTTGGTTGCTGCTGCTGTTTCTTGCAATATTGTTCTTCGGTTGTTCCTGCTGTCTCTTGCAATATTGTGCTTCGGTTGCTGCTGCTGTTTCTTGCAATATTGTGCTTTGGTTGCTGCTGCTGTTTCTTGCAATATTTTGCTTCGGTTGCTGCTGCTGTTTCTTGCAATATTGTGCTTTGGTTGCTGCTGCTGTTTCTTGCAATATTGTGCTTTGGTTGTTACTGCTGTTTTTTTGCAATATTGTGCTTCGGTTGTTACTGCT
>OZ007567.1:109966975-109969475 GCA_963931925.1 Onchidella celtica | reverse complement strand
GCAAAATAATAAAATGTTCCGTGCACCCTCCGCGGTATTTGAAATGAACATGTAAAATTTGGTTATTGTAGATGGCCTGATAAAAAA
Organism: Onchidella celtica; assembly: GCA_963931925.1. Classification (NCBI taxonomy): domain Eukaryota; kingdom Metazoa; phylum Mollusca; class Gastropoda; order Systellommatophora; family Onchidiidae; genus Onchidella; species Onchidella celtica. The sequence continues at coordinate 109,969,388 of OZ007567.1, read as the reverse complement.
GCCTTTTGCGTTCAAGGATGGAGATTTTGTGAAATATATAATTAGATATTTGTATAGTTTGTATACATCTTTTATCCATTTGAGAAATTTAGCTTAGTGTCATTGCAGCCCACTTGCAAACTGAAGCAGACATCTCGTCGCCACAGTGCAGGACCAGCCGGATTTTTTTTTTGGGGGGGGGGGGGTGGGGGGGCGGGGGGGGGGGGGTGAGGAGAGATGTTAACGGTAGTTTGTTTTCTTTTTGTCCGTTCTGCGGCCTGTCTAGCCTGCTCATCTCGAGCTCCAACTCCCAAGGTATCTTTAACGTGCGCAACGTGCACATAGGCCCTCTGGGAAGACTAGGTGCCCGAATATACCTACCATAGGATCAGGGACAGGAAAATCCACGAGAAAAATCCCAAAACTCCTGCACAACCGGGAATCGAACCCGGTACCTTCGGAATGAGAGGTGTGCACCTTGCCTGTAGACCAGCGTGTCCCATAGTGGTTGTTATTTTAAATCAGTGATTCTCGGTGTGGGTGGTGGGTGATACCGCGATTTTGATTTAAATGGGGGAAAAAAGGAAGAAAAAAGCGGCGGAGGGGGAGGGGGGGGGCGAAAGCGATGAAATGGAGGCCGACAGTTTGGGAAGCAAATGAAGAGCAGACGTAAATTGGTGTTTTGAACTGAAAAGTCCTTTGATAAAGAATGCTTTATTTTATACTGAATATTCAGTACGCCGAAAAAGGCTTTGAAATATTCAAAATCGTAATTTGTGTACAGTCTTGTCTTCTTATGAAATGTAATTGTTTGGTCTGGGTAAGAATTTTGGCAGGATGGGGGGTGGGGGGGGGGGGTTGATGACGAAAAATTTGGAGATTAAGGGGCTGATTGTCTGAAAAAGGTTGAGAACCACTGTTTCAAATTTTTATTTGTCAGTTTCTAAAGCCACGCCACACACAGTATCAATGGAAACACAAGAAAACCAAGAGACAAAGATGTGTATTTGGGATGTGTCTACTTCCTTATGTTCAGTGTTCGCGTTTTTTGTTTTGTCTTTTTTCTGACGGACATAGTAGGCTATTATTTTGTAAAAAGATTTGCATTTCAAGGCTCTTGAACTGCCCTAAAACTTTGGTTTCTGGAAAAAGCAGTTACTGCATGCCAGATGACGCTAAGAAGTAATACAGAAACAATTCAAGAAAACGCAATGGAAAAGGACAGACAGATCAAACTTTCGATTGATTGCTTGATCTTCATGAGGAAAAACTGAAATAGGATAGAAAACTGAAACAATAAAACAACTAAACAAATAAAAAACCTGTAGAATGTTAACCCAATACGAATAATTAGCTGTGAGTCCAGAATTGCTTTTTCGGAGCTCAGCATGTCCGTCAATATCTTCGAAGCTTCACACACCGACAGACGTACAGCGCTCCGAAATCCAGTGCAATGGAACGTTAGTGGTCTTGTGATACATTCAAATAAAGTCACTTAAAACTGCCGCGGCCCTCTGTACTTCTCTTCTGTCTTTAAACATACAGGTGATGAAGGATTGGCGTGAAATGTGTTTCTTCATTATTGGATGTTTCTCAACAGTTACCCAAACTGCGTATTTCTGAGTGTTGCCGATCAAGAAAAATTGGGACTGTCGATCACCTCTCGGCTCCCCTACAGAAGCTACTCCAGGAAAAATGTTGGATATTTATTTGCGGTGGCCCATGGAGCGAAGGTGATATACGAGACGGATGACGACAACAGGTTTGAAAACATAATTTGTTTTTAGTAAAACTGCGACACAATTGAAGACTTGTTTTCACTCTATGCATTTTTCATTTTGTGATAATAAGACATAACATAATACAGCGCTTCATTCAGTCAAATACAGGCCTGTAAGCCCTTTAAATTACAGTCACTCTTCTATTCACGTTCAATCTACCATTGCAAAGAACATACTAAAACATCATGACAATGGACAGAAACAGTTGTGGTTACAGTCCATCAATTGAAAACGATTGTTTTCGGATGTTTCTTGAACATTTCAATGTGTTTTCTACCTTTCTTAAGTTTCTAGTCAGCGAATTCCAGGTCGTCGGACCACAAGGAGAAATCGTAAGAGCAGGGATGTATCGAGCAAGACTATGTATCAGTGTCAGGCTTTTTAATGATATAATCAACTTCTATTCATTAATGTAATTATTAGAACCACAAAAATAGATCATAATAGATGTGTGCGCTATTATATAATATATTATAATGTAATATATGTCTTGGATACATTCTCCCAACATTTCACTTGCCAGGGTCAAATTTCATTATGTGGCCACCGATAAGGTGCTTAAGCTCTATTTTGGCGATTATTTTATATCCCCCCTTCCCCTTATTCTCCATATACGCTATTCAAACGCCTGGCCCTATCTATTTGCACAGCTG